>JAOTAV010026371.1:0-21344 GCA_026546445.1 Cyclargus thomasi
TTTAGTTTGTTTTGTACTATTTTAGTTTTTTCCTTTGGAAGTCGGTTTAAATTTTTTGTTAAAAAATAATAATTTCATGTGGTGTCGGCATTCATTAATAACGGCATAGAAAAAATAATGGCATATAATTTTACCGAGAAATTATAGATGGCAAGAAAATATACCCTTGCGATACACCGTACAATTACTTTGAGCGTTTTTCTAGGACGTGTAAAACGTCGTCAATAATCATGATATGCCACAATATTGATATTTCTTTATGATTTTTACACGCTGAAAAAAAGAATTCTTTTTACAAATTGGCTAACACATGACGCTTGCTTATACAAATAAAAAATGTTATTTCAACGGTACCACAGCATAAATAATATGGCGGTATCTACTTCTACAGTAAAGATAATATTTTTTGTTTGGACAGTTTTTAGTTAAAACGCGCCTTTAGAAGTTTTGACAAATAAAAGTAAAAATAATATTTTTATTCAGAACGACTCAGGGCGACTTATTCACATGTTTTTTTTTTCAGAACACAAAACATCTCCGGGAAGATCACAATAAACGGGCAGGCGCGGAATATGAAGGTGTTCAAGAAGTTGAGCTGTTACATACAACAGGACGACGTCCTGCAGCAATGGCTGACCGTTAGTGAGTCCATGAAAGTGGCAGCCGACCTCAAACTTGGCCAGGAGCTTGGCAGTGCTGAGAAGGAATTAATAGTAGGTATTATTTTCGAAGCTACATTCACGGAACGAAACAGCTAGATTTTTCCTTTATGAAATGCTGATGTTGCATACAGGCACAATAATTAAACACAACAATGATACTGAAGCCTAACATGGGCACCTTCCATCAGGAGACCGACCTGTCGACTCGTTTTCCTTCCTATTTCGAAAAAAAATTCGCGCCAAAAGGCTCGCTTGGTGACTTGTTAACTTTTTTATACGAAAATGAAAACAATAATTGTCATAGATATGGCCGTGATAAAATATTTTGAATTTGAAAGCGTTATAGTAACTAACTTCCTAGTTGGTGGTATTGGTGTAATTCAAGGTTTACCTAAGTATCCTTGTTCCGTAGAGCATAACGACAAATAATTCATTGATGATGTTAGGTTGGTAACTATAAATCAATCATCATATTGATTAATGTAAACAATCGTCGGTATGTCATGATTGTAATGATATAGTAGCGTTACATGGTATAAAGTGGCTATTAGAGGACAAGTAATAACTAATAGAATTTAATTGTTACCACTGATTGCTATAATTTGTAATGACTCATAATAAAAATAGCAGTAAAAAGTCGATCCTACGATAGACCGTTTAATGATAATTAAAAATAAAGAGGCGAAGCAAAGAAAAAAAAAAAAGCGAAGAAGCAATATGGATAAATTTTGAGAACTTCTTTTTTAAGACAAGAGTTTTACTTTTCTCTTGTCTCTTCATAGAGTTTAGTACTACATTCGCCCACGATACCATCGTAGAATAGCAATCGCCTAATTTAACCGACCTTTTCCTGATTGTGTTAATTACGTCTAGGACGTTTTCCTTGTAATAATAAAATTATTCAACTTTTCCGAATTCCTTCCTCCCCAAAACCTCTCCCCATTGTTATTGTCTATGTTTGAATGACAATAAATTATTGCCTCCGAAAATTTATTTCAACACGTTTTTAATAATCATTCATTAGCCTTATTTTCCTGTTGGTCTTGCCATTTAAAACTTGACGACTGTTTTTTGTACGTTTCTATAGTAATAAGGAAATATTGCGAATTGAAATCTGTTATCCTAATCCATAATAATTACCAAACATACTAAATTTTATGATCCGTAATTCCTTATGATGCGAAATTTGACGTTTTTAGGGTTCCGTACCCAAAGGGTAAAAACGGGACTCTATTCCTAAGACTTCAACGTCTGTCCGTCTTTCCGTCTCCAGGCTGTATCTAAAAAACTGTAATAGCTAGAAAGTTGAAATTTTCACAGAACATGTTTTCCTGCTGCCTCGATAACAAATTTTAATATTTTTTGCCGCTTGTTTCTTTCTTTTTGATACTAGATGGCGCTGCAGTATAGGGAAAATATAAGATATTTTTACGGAAAATGTATGCCTCTTTGCCATAAGCGTTCTCTACGCAAGCGAAGTTGCTCGCAACATCTCGAACATCAGTAATATTCCTAAACGAGTTAACAGATAGAGCTGATGACGTCAATGACGTTACTGGAATAATGTTAAAACTTGTAACTACTTGTTGATAGTTTAACAGGATAATTATTTAACTATTATTATGTACTAGTTGGTGCTCGCAACTTTGATGCGCGAAATTTTACTGTTCCTTAGCACCCCAACATTGATAATTTTGTAAAAATATTAAATGTACAGACACGCCAATTTTACTGTTTCATTTTTTTTCCATTTCATTCACATTTTTTTTGTGTTGCGGATGTGAAGACTCACAGTTTTAAAATTTTAAAATTCACAGTTTTAAAATTAAACGCCCATAAGACATACATCATCAGACACACATCTTTTTTGTTTAATTTTAAAACTGTTTTATTTGGGGGTTTAATCTTTACACTCAGTAAACCCTCACTACTTTATTAACGACAGATAACATCACATACGTTATTGCGATATGTTTTTTCACCTTTCAGTGCATTTTGTGTGCTGTATTAGAGAATCAGCCAACATTTATTTTTCATTTTCTCATGTATGTGTGCTGTATTACAGAATCGGCCAACATTTATTTTTCATTTTCTCATGTATGTGTGCTGTATTACAGAATCGGCCAACATTTATTTTTCATTCTCTCATGTGTGTGTGCTGTATTAGAGGATCGGCCAACAAATATTTTTCATTCTCTCATGTATGTGTGCTGTGTTAGAGAATCAACCAACATTTATTTTTCATTCTCTCATGTGTGTGTGCTGTATTAGAGAATCGGCCAACATTTATTGGTCATTCTCAAAATGAAGCAATAGACTAAATAATTGTGATTCGTGCATCGCGTCCACCACGGTGGCACACGCAGTTACAAAGTACGTCATCGTACAGACATCGAAGTGTTGGGAATAAAGTCCCGTTTTTACCCTTTAGGTACCGAACCCTAATAAAAATCCCTGAACGACAAAACAACTTTGCCAGATCAGCTAATTTAACTTTTTTCTTTCAATTCCAGGTGGAAGAGATCCTCCAGACTCTAGGTCTGTGGGAGCACCGGGATACCATGTCGCAGAGCCTGTCGGGGGGGCAGCTCAAGCGGCTGGCCATCGCTCTCGAGCTAGTCAATAACCCCCCCGTAGTATTCCTCGATGAACCCACCACGTATGTACCACCGAAGAATACAATGATTTTAGAGTTTTTTGGACTATAAAATTTCTGAGGTTTTTCGTCCCGAGTTTATTGCACAAGAGCCGGCTATAGGTACCATTCGTCGCCAAAAACAACACGACTAAAAAGTAAGTATAAGTAAATTTACATAGCCGAAAAAAAATAATATAAAGTTTAATTTTTTTCGGATATTTAGGCATTGGTTGCGAGAACAAGTCCGGCGTCGTTTTATATTATGACCGAAATGTTACTCTGTTCATCATGCACACAACTAGACTTAGGTCCTGTTTCACCGCTTACATATAGTCAGATATTTATTTTGATGATATTTATTTGACAGATACAACTTTATTGGACTTTGTATGGAGAATCTGTCAAAAAAGTTGTGGATAGCCTAACAGAAACTTTATCAGTAAGCTGTGAAACAGGCCCTAAGAAAATTTGTACACAAATAAAATTACCACAAAGCATGGCAGCATTTTTTAACTCTACATGTTATTGCTCTCGCAAAAACTATTACTGATCCATACTAATATTATTACTATATATTGTAGTTGCATGCTAGCCAATATCAGAAGCACGCAAAGGACTTTGATACTTATTGGGGTATCGAATTACGTTCGGTGCTTTTAATGTTTAAAATAAACTTGATTTGGGTCAAACATGATATATTTTCCACTTCTACCTGCATGTTTATTATCCGAGACCTTATAGAAACAGGTATAAAATTAGTTGGCTTTGAATTAAGGAAAGCGAGCCCACAAAATCACAACTTTGCAGTCCAATTAAAAAGTCAAACAGAAAATTCTCAACGGTGCTTATTTATCAAAGTAATTAATACTTCAAAGTGAAAAAAGATTTTCAGGAATTAACACTTCGCAATCAAATAGGCTATTCAATGATTAATTCGAATAGGAGCAAATTAATACAGTTATTATTTATTTACAATACAATTATTATTTATTTGAAGCTAGTAAAATATATACACAGTTATATATTTTACTAGCTTGAAAAAACTGCAGCATTTTAATGAGCAGAAATTGTGTTAAATTTTTAAGCATACAATAGCAAAGAAATTCTTATTTGCGTTCCAAAAACAGATCGCACACTTGTACAAAACGAATTGTACAACTCGGTTTTCTCTGAAAGACAATAAAATAGGCATGTAAATCCTAAATCTAGGAGCACTATAAAAGTAAAAGCACTATGGGATTAACAAGACTTTCACAATACAAACGAATCGGCTTAATCACCGAACCCTGCGAATAACAGTATAGCAATCAAACGGTTGCTCGTAAAACCAGGTCGTGTTTGGAAAATTAAAACAGATGTACTAGTCATCCTGTAATTGTAGAAAATATTCTTTCTGTGTCTGATAGAGTCCAGATACCATTGTCATTAGCGTTTCTAGACCCATTTTTAACTTAAGCTTAGTAACTAGTATCTACACTATCTGTGCTCTGGCCACAAACCAAATATTAGAAACGACATGACAGCCGCAACTCCGCCAAAATTCGTTTATCGCGTGGGAAACCATTATTATTCTGGGGTGGGTACCAGATTATTTTATGGTGGGCATGGCTTCATTTCTATGCTCGTTTACTTTTTTAATGCCTGGGTGACAAACCATCATTTAATCTGTCAATTTTGTTTTATACATTTATTTCATTTTCAAATGTAACTAACAATCCTTTCAGTGGTCTCGATGTAGTGTCAGTACGGCAGTTGGCAGTTCTTCTTCGACTACTCTCCCGGCAAGGCAGAACCATCGTTTGCACCATCCACCAGCCCTCGGCGACTCTGTTCTCGCTATTCGACCGCGTGTACATCCTAGCTCAAGGCCTCTGCTGTTACCAGGTAAATAAGAACGTCCAAAGTTATTGTAATATCACCTTTATTACGACGATACAAAGACGGTAATATCTCCGAAGTATTTGAACACAAATGTTTTCTAATGGCAAACGCTAAGCATACGGTTGTTGATTAAACCGATTCAAATATTTGGGCAAAAATTAACATTAAACAGTACTTACTTCTTACATAACAATGATGGGTTGACAAATTTTGTTGGATGTTAATCACGTGTTAAACACACTTTGGAAACTTGCTACATGAGGTATGTGTAAATTAAATATTGAAAAAAAAGGTTAATTAACGTTCTCTTGTGAGCGACAGTAGAACTTATCCTCATATAAATATCAAAATATGATGATTAAGAATTAATTCCACTTCATGAAACTAAAATATATGCAGGATGTAAAAAAACTTATTAAATAATATCGCTGAAATTAAAAAAAACCTTCATAAAGTCATTAATTCCATTTTGTTTTGTTACACCCTGTGGGGCACACAAAGTAAAACTTCAATTAATTATAACACACCGATTCCCAGCAACGGAAGGTGAATTCTAGATTCTAGGAAAATACTTAATTGGCTACGTTTGTGACTGGAATTTCCTTTGATTTCCTATCGCGTATAGCCCTTTGTTAATTCAAATCAATGCTGCGATAAAGCAAATAATCGCTTTGATCTTCCGGACCTATTAAGTGACATGTACATTGAACACGTTAAATGCATGAAGAAATTAACAATCAACTTTAATGTTTCAATAAAGTTTAACAGGAATTCTACTTCCTACTAATATTATAAACGCCAACGTTTGTAAATGTGTGACTGTGAATGTTTGTTACTTTTTCACGCTTAAATGGTTTTTCGATTTTCGATAAATTTGGCTGGTACTCTAGATTAACACAGAGGCTACTTGTTTTAGGGTTTCGTAGCCAAATGGGAAAATAACAACTCTTAATGATTCGTAACGTGTGTGTGTCCGTACGTCCGACTATTTAAACAAAGGACAACAAAGTTATTTAAAGATTTTAAGGTAGACCTTTTAAAAAGAGACTCTCAACGAACGCTGCATATAACATGTATACTAAATATGGACAAAAAACTTCAAACACAAATATGTAATTAATTTTTCGACAAAAATCCGAGACTTTTCTGTTTAATATCATATTAACTAGTATTAAATAAATTTTTATGAAAAGCATATTCCCTATTAGGCAGACTTTTCCAGTAATTGGCCATAATTTTCTCTCTACATTTTAGTTGCGAACTTTTACTCGATTTTATTTGATGAAATTCAATATGGCGAAATATTTTATTCTGCGAAAGGTGAAATGATTTTTTTAATTATATAGGAAGAAAGGTTCCATTGCGATAAACGATTTACGAATTTAAAAAAAATATCTTATTCCAGGGAACATCCTCAATGCTTCTCCCGTTTCTGACAGAAGCGAGGTACATCTGCCCAAAGACACACAACCCAGCTGACTTTGTGTTGGAGACTCTGAGCAGCGTGCCGGAATCGAGGAGACAATTGTCAGAGCTGTGCCATAACGGAAAGATACATAGGTATCAGGAACCCACAATGATGCCGTACAAAAAGTAAGTTTATTATATTTAGGGGGCAAACGAGCAGACGGGTTATCTGATGGAAAGCAACTGTCGTCACCAATGGACCCTCGTAACAATCGAAGAGTCGCAAGTGCGTTGCCGGCTTTTATGAGGGAATAGGGGGATTCGGGAAGTTGGGCCACCGTTAGACTCACTCACTGAACGAAACACAGCACAATGCCGTTTAACGCTACTTTTCTGTGAGGCCGTGGTATCACTCCGGTCGAGCCGGCCCATTCGTGCCGAAACATGTCTCTCCCACGGCAAGGAGCATTCGTATTATGTGCTTGAGATCGGAAATTGGTTCACGCCTCCAACCGGGGCACATGCCTATCAAACTGATCATCTGATTGTATAAAATCAAGAAATTAGCTAGCATTGTCACCAAACTAGAAACTAGAAACATATTTCCAACGCGGATATCGAACCCACGTCCTCCAAATAAGAAGTCTCTAAGCCACTGGACTACCGAGGTGTTTTTAAAAATTAATTTCATATGACGCAGTTAACTTGGAAGAAACACGTCGTAATTTGTAACCGATGTTATGTTTAATAGCTGATACTTGATACCCTTTAAACGGCCTTGACAGAAGTCGATCGATAGTAACATATAGCCATAAGATATAATAATCATGTTACATCATTTCCATGAGCGTTTTGTTCTTTGTTCTAGAGTTTAATAATGTTTGTGAGCTTATAAATATACCTAAGACCCACTTAGACATTTTGTTTGGTGATGAGTCATTAAATTTAAACCTTATAGGTTATAGATAATCGTAGGAAAATATAATGAATTATATGCTTAACCTAAGGGCTAACTCAAGCCTTTCATGTCTGTAAAAATAGTTTGCAGTGCTGATGGAAAGTTAGTCCAACAAATAAAGAATACGAAGAATTATGTGCTAAGCCTAAGGGCTATAATATCTGTAAAAATAGTTAGAAAAACAAGCAAAGAAATCATTTACTCTTAATATGTTTTTAAATCAATTTTAAAAAATTTGTTTGTTCTATTACAGATCTTCGAAAATCCACTCAGATGCCATACAAATTTTCCCCGGTACAGAAAAGGATCCACTAAACAAAATGGAGTACCCAACGACATTCTTCAACCAATTTAATATTTTAATTAAACGAATGGTCACACAAAGTAAAAGAGAGTCAGTAAGTAATTACTTCTACCTATACCTTACCTGCCCCCTGATTCACGATGCGATTCCGCGCGGATTCGTTCCCGATTTCGGAAACTTCTGTTTAAACTGAGAGTTTCCGTGAGAACGTTTCCGTTTCCGCGCGGAATCGCGAATCGGGGGCTGAAGTGTTACATTTTTAAAAATACGTTTTGTAGAATCTGTCGATTATTTTTGGGTATCACTTAGAATGGAGACCTTTCGAACGCGAATTAGTTCTTCGAATCAGTTGTATATACGTAACGTTTCTTACCTACACGTATGACTAATTAACTTTTAAACTAGAGATTAAATGTGTTCGAAATTCGACCATAAATTTTTAAATCTATAGTGTAGAGGAGCTATAAAAAAATATAATCTATTCTTGATTCAATCACAGACTTCAACTTGGCATAAAGATATCATTACCAGGCCCTTAAATTTTATTAAAAAACAGACTTTAACTATAAGAAAGAGAATTTCGTGTATGATTGTGTCATGTCAAAATATTGTAGTGTGTGTGTTGTGGTATGCGTAGCGTTTTGTTTACTAAGAAAATTTAAGATAAAAGCGTATTTTGAAATAATATTGGTATTCCACACTCCTCATCCATATCAACTGTAACTTAAAGAAATTTCATGCTTTTACATCTACACGTCTTTCGTAAAAAGGGGTACAAAGTTTTCCGCTATTGATATAATGTAAACGATTTTCTGAGTATTTTACCATATTACTCTAAAATAAGTATATACTCTACTTTTGCTGAGTCAGCTAATAATATTAATGACAAACATTATTTTCAGCTGAAACTATGGCTGCAGCTGTTACATCACTCACTGGGCGCTTTCGTTGTTGGAAGCATTTTCTTCGGCCTGGGAAATGACGCCAAGAGTCCCATAGTCAACATCAAGTTCTGTCTATGCTGTCAAGTCTTCTTCATGTTCACATACGCTATGATACCGATTTTACTATGTAAGTATATATCATAAACAGTCTAATTTATTCTATACTAATTACTAGATTATGCCCGCAACTCCGCTGCCCCAAAATTCGTTTATCACGCCGGAACCGGAATTTTCTGGTATAAAAAGTATCCTATGTCCTTGCCCGGGACTAATGTATCTTTATACCAAATTTCAGCAAAATCGGTTCTGCGGATAGACAGAGCCACCATTGTAAGAATAACCATTCTAACTATATATAGCGCGGTATAGCTCCTATAGTCATGATATAACAAAGTATAATTCGCAATAAACCAAATTGACGTAAGCGAGCTTTGTAGTCTCTGAATTTTTATCCCCAAAGCGATATTTTTTTCAGTTCCATCAGAGGTGGAGATACTGAAGCGAGAGTATTTTAATCACTGGTACAGTTTCAAAGCGTACTACGCGGCTCGAACATTGAATACTTTACCAACTACGGTATGTAACATTTTTATTTATTTATTTATTTTTATTTAATAATTTTTGTGCATAGGAAACATTTACAAAAGAACAGTTTATACAGTAAGACGACACAAAGGATCTGCTTATTTTATTCGTTTGTAATGGTTATTAATGGCTTGAACACGGTGAATTGATATATTATGATATATATTAATATTCACAATTAGAAAATATTTCAAATTAGTGAGATAACATGCTAGGCTTTCTTAAAAGGTATTTTGGGTTTTACCGCGGAAGCCATTACGGAAGCGGGACAATTGAAGGATGTGTCCTGACGTCGGCTGCTGAGAACATAGGAATTGGGGACGGAATATTCTTCTTCTCCTCCTCCTCCTCCGGCATTTTTAAGGGCATCCCACTTAGGCACTCTGAGAACTGCGGACATGAGTAATGGCTGGACCATCCTAATTTTTGACAAAGCTTTTAGATCTCATTCTGGATAGCCTGCAGATTATATATTGCCTCCCAGAGTTCTTCGTGGATTTTCTATAAAAACCATCTTCACTAGAGCTTGCCATTTGTACACAGACTTCACACTTTACCTTTAATCTACTAATTTATTCAGAGTCTCGTGCTGATAACGTGTTGCGTTAGGAAAAATTTATTGAACGAAGACAACTAAGTTGGTAGGTTATATACCTACCAACTTGGTTGTCTTTGTTCAATAAATTGTATACAAAGTTTTGAGAGAAAGAAAAGGGTAGAGAACTTATATCGCTAAATATTACTTATTTCTCAACAGAATTCAGAGATTTTTTGTTGTTCTGATTATCTTCTAGCCGACTATCACAATAATTTGCATTCCATAAATTTTGTAGTACACGTATCTTCCCTATTGCACGAATGCTCCTGATAGCTACGATTGATTATCCCTTCTATATTCTTATCTTATATATCTAACAGTTCTTCTTCACGACGCTGTTCACGTCAGTCTGCTACTTTATGGCTGGTCAGCCCGCGGACTGGATCCGCTTCGTGTTATTCACCGTGTGTGGATTCCTTACCGCCATCTGCTCTGAGTCCATCGGCCTACTGATTGGAGCTCTCTGCAATGAAAGAGTAAGTACCTTATGATATCCAAAATGTACCAAAAAATTAATTCTAAGCAGACCACGGACTTGCGTTATTCAGTCAAAAGTTAGTCGTGGCCTATCGACTGGTATTGACGATATTATGCACCAAATGACGTAGGTCCTTCATTTTATGGCCTTGAACATTTTTTTTCTAATTTAAATAAATTAAATAAAATAATAAATTATAATAGTATCTAGCTATTACAATGAAAAAATTAGTTCCTAGGTAAGGTAGTTCCTATAGCATTATCAATGGCAATGTACCTGCCTGCAAACAAATTTTTGGTGGCGTCGACTACTTATAATAATGGCAACATTTCTGCATTACGCCGTCATAACGCCTAACGATTTTGTATTGATTTCAGAATGGTGCTATTCTTGGTCCATCGGCCGTGGCGCCTTTACTGGCAGTGGCCTGCTACGGCTTCGGCTTCGGCGAGCACATCGAGCCTCTCATGCGATATCTCATGAACACCTCGTTCGTGCGTTACAGCCTGTCTGGTCAATGCCTGGCATTATTTCACAACCGCGCACCGTTATCCTGCAGCAGTGACATCTGCATTTACTCCGACCCAAAGATTTTCTTACGCGATCTAGGCATGATCGACGATATTTACTGGCAGCAAGCCCTAGCGGTCATTATATTTACGATTCTGTTTCGAATAATGGGCTTCCTAGCTTTAAAATTCAAACTCTTCGCGGGCTTTAACAGCGAAACGATGGTCTATATCAGCAAGTTGGTGAAACGTCGTAATACAAAGTAAAAGTACCTGAGGTGTTGGATGTAGTTAAATATGATAAACGATTTATTTGTGATAGCCAATTTCCAGTCTTAAAAGCGACAATTCTATTTTTAAAAAATCGCTTGAAAGATTGTATTGTAAAGTAGCTGTACGTGTAGATAAAAACAGGGTCGTATCCCAAGAGGGAATAACATTATAGACTTTAAATTATTACAATAATTTGCGAAGCCAGTGACCTTGAACTCATAGTATCTGTAATAGTTTATGTAGTTTTCCTTTGTTCGAAGCTTGAGCCCATGAATCTGAATTAAGGTGGAGAGAGCTGCGGCGTGTCATCTACAGGCAGAAATTTATTGGGAGATACCTACTTATTTGGTATATGTTATAGATATGTACCTGCGTATTTATGATACCCGTTTTTTGGCATTGGAATACATATGGAATAAGAGAACACCTAGATAGGTAAAAACGGTACCTACCTGTACTCCTTGGCATATTATTTCAATAAAAAATGCCTGCAAAGCTTTAAAGTTTAAAATATATACAGTGACTAGTTTCTGAAGTGTCACAAATAGTAGGTAGGTATATGGTTGATATTATAACAACCATTGTTATACTTTTAGATCTCTTGCATATTACATACATACTTGTACAATATTATAATACTTAACGTATAACTAGAACAAAGGTAGAATTAATTAATGTGATCGAAAATGTTACAAATAATAATAGGGCGTTAATGCAGCAGGACTGCAAATTTTAATTTATAGAGTAATGAGTATTAATTTATGGTACTTATGTCAATTAATAATGAAAAAGTGCAATAATTTTGTTAAGGTTGGAAAAGTTTTAGTAGAAAAATCTTGCCTCATGCACTTTAAATTTAGCCTAAGCTGAAAGAACTTATTTAACATTATAGTATCTACTTATAATTTTAACGCGAGACATCTATAAAACAATTATTTTTTAATCATCATTATTATTTCGTTAAAATCTTATATTATAAATGTATTACAAAAATTTTATGAATGCTGTTGTTTTATTTCCTTGTCATGCACTAGCTCACATGACAAACGAGACATTAGATGAAATTTTTCTAGTAACAATTTAAAAGCACACTTTTACAATACTTTTAAATAGGACCAGAAATACCTATTCTTTGTTTAGCTAGATACATTAGCAAGATTATAAAGTAGGTAAGTTACAAGCTTTGTTGTAATTATTTACGAAAATTTGCAAAATATGGTTTAATGTTGCAAAAATGTTAATTAATCTGCTTCATGCACTCATGTCGTTGTTTTTTCTGCAAGTTAATCGTTTTTATTTACGTTTTTCTAGTTTGTAGCGTAATATTCACACCATTTACTTAATATAGATCTCATGCCTATTATTAAGCTATGTACAAAGTAGATAAGAAATCGTGAAAGATAAACAACTACCATTATAATCAGTGTTACACAACATTTTATTTTAGATAATACTATATATACCCGTTACTAAGTTATGTAAAATCTGATTTGATACGTAGTCTGCTACCATAAAAAAATGCACTTAGGATAAATATAAAACTTGGATGCTGTTCAAATAATGAAAAATAAAATTAAAAATCAATTTAAATACACAAAATATATAAGTTTTAATTAATAGTGTAAACAAACATAAAAAATAGTGCTTGAGATATAAATGCCGTTCACTAAGAATATAACATTTGTTCTAGCATACTTTATGAGACAATATTTTTTACAACATGAACATTTTATTGCCAATAATATCAACAAAAGTTTTCTATATTACAAATCTATACAAAAGTTGTTAGTTATAATTAGCCATTTAATCTTTGCATACACTGATGGCATCCTGCTTTTCCTCAACCAGCTCCTTAGCAGTGATATCAAGCTTCTCACGAGCAAAGTCAGTGATGGTCAAACCTTCTACAATCTTCCATTTCCCATTGCTAATTGTTACGGGGAATGAAAATACAATATCTTGGGGTGTGCCATATGAGCCATCCGAAATAACACCCATGCTAACCCAACGGTCTCCAGTTCCCAAGAACCAGTCTCTCATGTGGTCAGAGGCGGCTTTAGCTGCAGATAAAGCGGATGACATTTTTCTAGCAGCAATAACAGCTGCTCCACGTTTTTGAACAGTGCTAACAAATGTTGTTTTCAAAAATTCCTCATCATTGATAGCAGCAGGCACAGAATGTTCAGCACCACCTTTCTTTACTTTAGCATTAGATGCATCAGGGAATTGGGTCGAGGAGTGATTACCCCAGATGACTACATTCTTGACATCCTGAACTGGTACACCAAGTTTGGCAGCCAATTGAGATTGAGCACGGTTTTGGTCGAGACGAGTCATAGCAGTGAAGTTCTCTTTAGGGATTGATGGAGCATATTTAGAACAGATGTAAGCATTAGTATTTGCCGGGTTTCCGACTACTAGGACCTTAACATCCTTGCGGGCAACTTTATCGAGTGCTTCACCCTGCTCCTTGAAGATGCGTACATTTGCTGACAACAAATCCTTCCTCTCCATACCTTCTCTCCTGGGCATAGCGCCGACTAAAAACGCCGCAGCGACATCTTTGAAAGCTTCCAAAGGACTAGCTGTTGGTAAAACTCCAGCGAGTAGCGGGAGGGCACAGTCAGCTAGTTCCATTACAACACCCTCTAGCACACCCATCATCGGGGCAATATCGAGAAGGTGAAGGTAAACCGGTTGGTCAGGACCGAAAACAGCCCCCGATGCGATTTGATACAATAAGGAGTAGGCTATCTGACCAGCAGCTCCTGTTACGACAACTTTAATTGGAGCGGCCTGAAATGTAAAAGAAAGAAATGTTATTTTCCAATATTTTACATAAAAATTCATGTTCCGTTAGAGATTTTTTAAAAAGGTCAAATCAATGTCAATGTGATGAGTGCAACTTACCATTTTGTATTACCGGCTTATTATATCGAACCGAGAATAAGTTTAAATTCGAGGTTTTAAGCAGTATTTCGTCTTAACCTTCCACACTATGTTAATTTGGATAAGTTTTATACAATTACGTGGAATAAACTTTAAAAGCCGCTTGTAAGAAATGTATGCAAAGTGACAGTTGCTAGTTGTAACAAGTTGACATTGCCAGTTGACACTGACAGTATTTTTTTAAACCACTTCACGGCTATAATCTATATAATGCCAGTGCCTGGCCTGCCGCCGTGTCTATGAGACTCATAACTCATAAGACATGGTCATGATAAGGTCTTATGCATAATAAAATAAAATACATACATTATGAAAGTAGAAGAAGAAATTTTAGAAAAGCGTCTACCACTTTACTAAAATGACTTACTTGACGCTTTGGCTAACGTTTTATCTTGACTTTGACTAGGCTCTAGCCTTGACGATATTATCAATTATGTAACGTTGCTCAAAATATTATTATTTATTAGAACCTCGGATGAACTAAACTAGGGATACCACTTTAGCCTATCAGCGTTTGGCCATTATTTGCTGGTCAACTTTGCTGTTTGTTAGTTTCCATTAGGACGAGTGATATCAGGCTTATTAAGATCAATATTTAATTTTTTTATCCTGAATTATATACCAGGTGAATCAGCTTTTAGTCAAATATAGTTTCACTATCGCATATTACTAAAAACACGTAAAAAAACACTGCAAAGTTGTGTACTTAAATTATAGCTTGGTGAGTAATATTTATCACAAGTAACTTATATAATACTTTATTTGTGTATAACACTTATAAGGAACTGATAAACTTATTACCTGTTTGTTTTTGAAACTAAAATACCTCTTTATAAGCTCAGAAAACTTAATTCAAAACTTATGTATATAATGCTTATTTCATGAGTTTGACGCATTCTTTGGCCGTATTTATGGTTTATTATCTAGCGAAACAACAAAATACAATAATATATTGCATAAAACATTCACTAACACTTCGATAAACACTTTTATCACATAAAATAAGCAGCAGAACTTCAATGTTACGACCGGATAGGCGAGTCCAAACATTACACGATGTTCGTCTTTGAACGTCATATTATGGCTCCCGCTTTCTTATCTCTACATGGAACAAGGAAATTGATTTCCCGCCTTTACTTGACACTGGCCATAATTATATAGCCGTAGTGTCATATTAAGATAAAGACAAAGAAGATGAAGAAGTTCTTAGTGGTGACATAACAAGTAACCTCAAAAATTTCTTTCGATAAATTCTGAATTTCTTAACGAGAACTGAGAAATACTTTTGTGAAATAATTGAGCTAAAAAAGAGCAATTCAGTTCATGCATATTTTACACTAACCACTTTGCAATATGTCGTCGTTACTACGATCAACAAAGTTCGTTCGATACTTTACTGGAGCAGCAAGAACCCTTATTTTGAGTTCTTCGAAGACTGCTGAAGCTAATTTACTCTTAAGTTCAAAAGCTGTTACAGCAGCTCATAAGTACGTCTTATTCCATTTTATACTATAAATTCATATGTTGAGTGTTTCACTTCCACAATTATTTTGTTGGTTATATGAATTATAATGATAAAATTTATCATTCATCTAATATATGATCTTATTTTGTGTCTTTTTTAAGTGTACTCTTGCGAGATTATGCAACCAAGAAGAAGGAATCTCTTGAGCCTTTGCTACAAAAAATAGACTCGGAAGTTAAGAGATTTGGTCGGATTACAAAACGGGATATCGATGAAATATTTGACGAAATCAGATCTAAAAATGATATCACAAGTTCCCAATCACTTCTCGTTATCAGATGCTGCGGTAATTATAGTTCAATATTACATTTATGATTATTGAAATATGCATATTTTGTTTTCAATTATTTTATACTATGTATTAATATTTGAATATTTTCACAAAATATGTCTGATGAAATAAAATGTAAGGTAAATCCTAGAAACAAACATTAAAATAAAATTGAATTGGGTGTTCATAGGTGAGCTGGTGCCTGAAGAATTACCTGAACAAAGAACATTGCTGGTTCAAAAGATATGGAATGTTCTTAATGAAAGAGGAGTTCCTATGGATGTGTCTCATTACAATGCACTGTTGAGAGTTTATCTGGAAAATGAGCATGCATTTTCTCCTGCACAGTTTTTGGAAGAGATGGAAAAGAAGGGTCTACAGCCAAACAGGTACTTTTACTTTATTCTACTGATGTATACTAAGGATATATTATGTGCTATGTGTTGAGGATCTGTTTTGTTATTTCTACAGAAAAATAACAGAAGAAAATGATAGTACTTGAGCGTGGACATAGTGGCCACGTCCAAGTACTATCATTTTGCTCTGTTATTTGTAGTAGTACAAGTACTATCATCATATGTGTTTTATTTTGTTATTATATGTGTCATTACTTCATTACATATAGTTTGCTGAGAAATTAGCGGCACTGAAAGAGTTTCTTTTTACATCTTTTTATATTCCACAAATGGGCTCTTTTATAAGTTTTTTTTTCTACTTCTTTTTTATTAAATACATTGCCTCTTATTTCATGAAACAGATGCGGATGTGGTTTTTGGAATCATAATTATTAAAATTTTAATGACTATATAAGTAATAATCAATTGAAAATTACCTTTTTTTAAATCACATTTCTAAAACAACACTATACAATTATTTAGGTTTACTTATTAAAACAGAATTTCAAGCTTCGATTTTCATGAAATAAAAAATATGTTTGTTTAGTAATTAAACTTAGAAATAAGTGAATTATATTTAATAAAAAGTATGATTGAGAATTATGTAAATAAACCGAATTTATGAAATCTAATACCAATTATTTATAAAGAATTATTATAAACCAATAGAATTTATAATTTAACATCATCATTTAAATTTTGTCACCTAGAGCTAGAAGTAAATGTGGATGATTGATGTCTGAATTAATGCAAATAATCTGCATTTATGGATGCGTATGCAAATATTCATAACACCCCTGGTACAGAACCAAAAAAACAGCAATTTCATTTTTAGTTTTCTCTTAAACCTACTAGTATACTTGGACTTTAATTTATAAGTATTGCTAATGTTTTTCACAGAGTCACATACCAAAGATTAATGTGGCGCTACTGTCAAGAAGGAGATGTAGAGGGAGCCACAAAAGTTCTTGAGAAGATGAGAGAGCTGAATATGCCGGTCTCTGAACCTGTGCTAAATGCTCTAGTCATGGGTCATGCGTTCCATGGTGACACAGATGGAGCTAAGGCAGTGTTAGAGACCATGGCAGGAGCAGGTTTGTCACCTTCTAACAGAACCTATGGACTGTTAGCATGTGGCTATGCTAAGAAGGGAGATATTGATGGAGTTGAGAATATATTAGCAATTGCAAAAGAAAAGGACATCCTGCTGACAGATAGAGTGAGTACTGAGAAGTTGCTACTATTCAGAACAGCTGTCAAGAACAACTTTTTTGTTTAGATGAACATGGAACAATTTTATATTATTTTCTTATCTTATGATAATAGCACTTATATATACCACTGTAGGAATTAAAAGTTGTAACTTTCTAAAAAACATGTGTTATTTTACTAACATTAAAATGTGTTTTCAGAAAGCTTTGCAATTACATACATATATAATTATTTTTTTTTATTTTGCAGGATCTTTTGGATATTATTGAGCATTTGGCATTGGGAGGCCATGAGGATAAAGTGGAAAGAATTTTTCCACATTTACATAAGGCTGTTGGATACAATCAAGAAGTCTGCATTCTTGTCTACAAACTTCTCAACAATGGTCTTGAAACAGCTGCTAGAAAAGTTGTTCAAACTATGGCTAAAGTTGGCAACACAGAAGATACAATGTTTAAAGGAGCCTTTTATGTCAAGCATCTAGTAAAATTAAACATACCAGTGGACAAAATTATACAGTCTTGCAGGGAACTACAGAGCGAGGGCATAGTTCCATCAGCAATTTACATAGCTACTGAAGCTTCTTTACAACTAGGAAGATCAGAGTTGGCATTAAAACTTTTCAAGGAATTCCAGAAAGATGGATATGAAATAAGACAGCACTATTATTGGCCTCTCTTAGCCCAAAAGGGTAAAGAAATGGATGAAGAGGGACTATTAGAAATTGTAAAGACCATGTGCAGCGAAAGTTTGATACCGACAGGAGAAGCAATCAGAGATTATATATTACCACCTCTTCTTAAAAAAGATGCACCCCAGAATATTATTCTTAAACTTCAAATCACAAATGTACCTATCATGCATGCTGCTAGAAATGTAGTAGTGGAATTGCTGGAAAGAGGTGAAATACGGGAAGCCGCAAATATAGCATTACAATATCGACCGAGGGGACAGTTTTCTTTAGTAGCACGGGCACTGATCGGAGCCTTAAGTAAAACAAAGGATATAAAATCTTTTGTTAAAATTTTACATGTAACAAGTTCAAGCTATCAACCAACGCAAGAAGATGTCGGAGACGACTCTCAAACAGATGATGCTGATAATAGCAATGAGGTAGGCCGTATTGTTAAAAGTGGTGTTAAGGTCATTGCTAAAGATAATTTAACAGAAGAACTCCTATGTGAAGTACTCTCTAAAGGGCTCAGAATCAATACAGCATCAGCTGAAGATATACAACTATATTTAGGGAATAAACTGACAACGAAAATATCTGAGTTACTTGCACAGTTAACATCACAGGATTTAGAAATTGCTCCCCTAGAAATTAATAACACCAAGAGACAAACAGCTCGTAGCTCTGCTGAGCTTGAGATCCTAATCGAAAAACTAAAAGGTAAAGAAAATGCAAACTTAAACAATCTGTACAAACAGTTGCTTACACTTTATATTGAAGAAAAGAAGGTTGACAAAGTACCAAACTACCTAAAACAGTTACAGGAAGTAAACTTTGAATTAACAAACGCAACTTTGGCACAACTCTTCGAATTTTACTGTGAAAATGATGAAGTCGAAAGGGCCAAAGAGATCCAAGCTCGGCTGACCGCTAATAGCCCAGACTTTAACTTAAGCAGTTACAAAAAAGTACTAATGGCATATGCACTGGTAAGAGTCAACAAATATGATGAAGCTGTGAAATACCTAACGGAAAATAAAAGCCAAGAACCTATGAATAATAATTACATGACAAATTCGAAAGCATGGCAAATGCTCAATGTTTTAGCTGAAAAAAAGGAGGAGAAATTGGTAGGTACTATTAGTTTTTTATTTAAAAACAAGTTCTTTAATAAATCATGTCAATTCAATGAGTGTTGGTTGGCAAATATTTTTGTTTCATTGCATTCAAATTTGTTTATAGCCAGTTCAGAACCTGTGTCCATCACTGGACACTCAAAACAAATAGTACATAATATTTAATTTTTCTATTTGCAGGTCAAAGAGATGACGAAGTTACTTATCGAAAATTTATATGTAGAACCTAGTAATGTTATTCTTGGGCCGTCAATTAAAGCTCATATTATCAAAGATGATCTAGAAGGAGCACTAAAAGAGTTTGAGTACTGTTGCAACCACTATAGAAGTACACCATGGAAGGGGGAACTTATGAAGGCTTTGATAATGAAGGAAGATGCAACGAAACTGCAGTGGCTGGCTGATCTTAGCACACAGGTATTTATAGCTAAAGCAAGTGACGCAATTTTAAATACTATAAAACGAGGCCGAAAAAACTCTAGGCTATGTACATTATTTTAATGACAATTGGTATATAGATGCTAAAGTTTGTTGTGTATTAAATTAAATATTTTAATAATTACTCTTACAGATCCACGGTGAAGTCAATATATTACATGACTTAGTTTTGGCGTTTGTGGAATGTGGAAGATTGAGACAGGCTCGACGAATTCTCGAAACGCCCGGTCTACACACGAGAAACCGACGGCTAGAAGATGCTTGCCAGAGATATGTTAACGTAAGATTCTTCTATACATGACTCAAAATCCCTAATTCGATTCAGGTTTGATAAATCTGCATACTTTGATTTTAACAAAGGCAAACCAAAGTGCGCAGGCTGATGAAATGTGATTCATATTTTTAGTCAATAGGCAAAAGTCCATAAATCGACCACAAAATGATGATAGGCAAAAATTGTCCTACAATGCGTGATTCTACTGGAATTAAGAAACTGCACCGCGTGACATCCAATAAACGCATGTAAGGTTTCCCAAAATGTGTGGATCCTGATTTTGATATCGTAAACCGGTCCCCAGAATTATTAGGATATATTTAAATGTGCCATAGAATAACAGTGTGAGTAAAGCAAATAATAAAAATTATCACTCGTTTTACAGGAGGGTAAATCTGAATACCTAGAAGGCCTGCTGGAAGCCACCAAGGAACTATCGCACATCGATCGCTCGAACATTTTCTACCATCTCCTAGTGACGTATTGTAAAGCTGACGAAACCGACAAAGCCCTGGGACTGTGGACAGTTTTGCAGGAGGATGGCGAGGTCCCCAGTGACCAGTTCCTAGCTTACCTGGGTAATCATCTTAAAAAAAAAAAGAGAGATGTGCCCTTCGTGATACCTCAACAAGTTCAACAGCAAAAATTACAAGACACACCGCCAGTTAAGAAAGAAAATAAGCAACAAAAGCAAACTCCGAGAGTTAACATAACAGAGAAGATTCAAAACTTATTAGATCAAAACTATATTGACAGTGCAGCGGATAGTACACTTGCGGGCATAAAAGAAGGCAACATACCCAGAGCGACTGTCATCAAGTATTTACTAAAGAAGCTAGCGGAAAATGGCAATGTGGATAAAATTAAAGAGATTGGTAACCAATTAACAGAACCGATGCTCAAAAAAGTAACACACGAGGACAAATTGACTCTTGCAAAATTCAACAGCGGGTCTGGAGTTCAACATGTTGACAATTTGGTCGCAATCGTCGAATCACCAGATGCAAACAAAAACATCGAAGAAATTGTAAGACAATTCCCAAGAAGCATTGCATTATCCAAAGTTGTACAAAGTCCAGACATGTTGAGTAAATGTAAGTTTCATATATTTTACTTAAACCCTTAATCAAACTCTTAATTATTATTATTTGTTCGGCTTTAAATTAAAAAAAACAAAACCGACGTACATAGGTATGTTATTTAAAAATATATATATATATATATAATTATTTCT
>JAOTAV010026382.1:0-21342 GCA_026546445.1 Cyclargus thomasi
GCGTACTCACCGATGACCATCATATGCCACTCCTAGATGGTGCGCTGGGTACTCACCGATGACCCTGATGTAGCAGGCGTCGGTGCGGTTGACGACTCGACTCGATGCCAAGCTCCACAAATTTTGCCGCCTCTCAATTTTGCCACACCCTATAGATGGAGCGCTGGGTACTCACCGATGACCCTGATGAAGCAGGCGTCGGTGCGGTTGGCGACAGCGCGGGCGCACAGCGTCTTGCCGGTGCCGGGCGGCCCGAACAGCAGCACGCCCTTGGGCGGCTCGATGCCGAGCTTCACGAACTTCTCCGGCTGTAGATTTCATAGCTCAGTCATTACCAATATGATAATTTTCATCCCAGGAAAATGTATGATTCCTGTGCGATGTACGAATTCCAGCGCAACGAATTTAGTCGCATCAACTATTGATCCATACTTCGATACCGCCTATACCAATATAATAAAATCAAAAGTGTTTGTTTTTTGTCTTTCCCTGAGGCCCTAATGAAGCAACCAATCGACTTGATTTTATGGAGAATTGGAGAGTAAAATAGGCTACTAATGGTCTTAGAAAAACATCATGTTCAAAAATCAAAATGCACGGTTCTGGTTGCTATAAACGTATTGCAGATTGTGGACGTCATATACAATTTTTACAATTTCACTAAAACCATTAACTTATTAACCTAACCTATATAGAACATTGTTCAGGTTAGGTTAAGATTTGCACGTCAATATTATCGACAAAAAGATTTTGGGACAATGCTGAAATTTTAACCAACTTATGTATAATGTGGGAAATTGAAAGAGAGCCAGTTGACGGACCTACGTTGTTTGGTCGGAGAAAGTCAATTCCATGTAAGTCGTAATACGGTGGCTGGGTTTGACATAACGCGACCATTTTACTTAGATGCGCATTCTGGCTCTGTTTTAGCTTCCCTGATTATATCTTATTTTTGCAAATCAATATTATTATTATTATTACAAATACACTCACATGCAACAAAGGTGTCTCGACGACCTCCCGCAGTTTCTCAATCTGCTCCTTGCATCCTCCCACATCGCTGTACGTCACATCCGGCTTCTCCTCCACCTGCATCATCGTCACCGTCGGGTCGATCTTGGGCGGCAGAGGGATATGAATCTGGTACTTGTTGCGGTCCACACTGAAAGTTATATAAGTAAAGTATCGTGAAAAATGTTTTAAAAAAATCACCAAATGCCAGTTGGGCAAGTAAAGAGCAAAACATTGAGAAAACTTGTTTACGAATGTTAAACTGCTATACCCGTTCACGTCGTGTCAAGTGACCGCGCGATGTAGACGACATTATAACGACATCTATTAGCAAAAACCAAAAACTGGCCGAGAGTCACGTTTCTCGTATGAGAGCCTGTCTTAAATATTTTATTTATGTTGCTTTTAGTATTAGTTTTTATAGAAATACATAATATGTGAAACTTTCTGCACTTAGCTATTACCGATCTTGAAATACACCCTGCAGACAGACAGACGAACAGACAGACATCGTAGTCCCAGTAATGGTGTCTCGTTTTTTCCCTTTGGGTATGGAACCCCAAAAATCATGTTTGGAATATAATAGATGAAAATGTTTAATAAATAATGCCTTTTACTAACAAAACAATGAATTATCTATGTATGTACTTTTCTATAAATCTACCTCTATTCTATAATATCTTCTATTCTATTCTATACATACAATAAAACAGTATAGTTGGTGTGTCTGTCCATTTTATATTTTAACTAAATAATCAATCAAGTCGTAACTGATTATTTTAGGGGGCTAAATAACAGTAATAGAATACAAATCAACATAATATTTGTCTGTTTATCTGTTTGTACACGTTAATCTGTGGAAGTAATGGATGGATTTGAATATGTTATTTTGTTGTGTAGGTATAAAATTCAGGCAAAATATAGGATACTTTTTATCCCGGGAAAATGTTCCGGTTCCCGCGTGGATGAATATAATTTATTGTGCCTATATGTATATATAAAGTTACATGAGCCTATGAGCACAAAATCGGTTTTTATGTATTATTCTTGTTTAGAAAAAAAAAAGTACTAAGGGATATTAATGTTGACTTAAAAAACATTGTTCTGTAGTCTTAGTAATATCTTAAAGAAAATGCTATATTCTTATAGATGAAAGTGTAAGACCAATATAATCTTGGAGAGTTGTATCAGATTCTTGTTAGACTTTAAAACAACAATCTTTCTTTACTCTCCAGAAACATAGCCTACATTTTGTGAGATAAATTAGTTATAATTGGTTGATTACCAAACTTAGAACATTCCTAAATTTAATTGAAAAAGTAACAAATGTTAGTGACAAAATGGCAGATTTCCTTCTTTAATCTTTCGCTTTGTTCCTTTCCATGAAAGAGAACTCTTCCTTTGATAGCCAAACATACTCTTACAGTAAAATATATAATATATATACTAATAATATAAAGATGAAGAGTTTGTCTGTCTGGACACCCTAATCTTAGGAACTACTGGCCATAATTTAAAAAATATTTTTGTGTTGGTTAGTCCATTTATTGAGGAAGGCTACAGGCTCTATAACATCATGTTACAACCAATAGCAGCCAAACAGAAATAAAAAAAATTATAAAAAACAGGATAGTTATAAAGTTATTTAGTAGTAAGAGATGATTGCTATTGTAAAAATGCTAAATGTAAGCTAAGAGTTTCATTTATCAGATGTACTAGCTGTCCCGTGCCCACTTCATTGAATGTTTATGTTAAGAACTCTGATAATGGTATGAAGAAATAGATGTTCACTGATGAGGAAAAATTCAAATGATATAAGATTTGCTTAAAATTGTTAAAACTGTTATGTCCTCAAATGGTAACTAACATTGTGATGAAACATTAAAAAAATTGACCATATGCAAGTTGGACTCGCGTAAGGGTTTCATATTAGTAGATAGCAAAATATTGTAAAAACATGTTTTTGAATGTAATGTTTTGAATATATACCATACTAATGTAGACTATAAATAACCTCTATTAGCAAAAGAAAAAAAATGGCAAAAAATCACATTAGGTACTTGTATGAGAGGAGCTCTTCAATATTTAATTTTTCGCATTTGTTGATATTGCAGTAACAGAAATACATAATGTGTGAAAAATTCAACTCTAGCTATTACCGTCTTTGAGATACAGCCTGGAGATAGACAAACTGACAGACAGACAGTCAGACAGACAGACATCTAAGTCTTTATAATATGGTAATTACCCTTTAGGTACAAAACCCTAAAATATTATTACAAAAATAAATACATACCCAACTCTCATACCCTCTTCAATATCAGTGGGGGCTACCGAGTCTGCTAGATCCACCACAAACTTGGCAAACTGTTTTACATTTATAATGTACTTTGGGTCATTAGAGTCTGCATTGATGATCTTGGTACATCTGGCTACCTGAAAAATATATTTTGATGCTTTTTACCTGAGTAAAAAAAAAACATTTTCCTCCTTCTGGAGGTGGGAAATGTTTTTCGAGCTTATGTATGTATGTGTGTATGTATATATGTCTATTTCCTTGGCACACCCTACAGCTTAAATTGTAGTAGTGATATAGGCTATATAAATTTTCAATATGGTGCCCATGAACATGGCAATAGAGAGGGGGATTTTTTCTTATCCTATATATATATATATACCTGAACAACTTCATAATAAAAGTACTGAAATAAAACTATTATGAAAAATAAACCCCACTGCTTAAAAAACTAAAAAGAAAAAAAATAAGAACCTATCACATTTAAATTAGTTTCACTTTATAATTTAAAGTGCTGCAGGCGGTGACATAGTTTTGGTAGATCTTTCTGTGGCCTCCAGTAAATAACAGAGTAGTTTATCCCCACCTGCAGCACTTTAAATTATTAAGTTAAACTAATTTATGTGTGATAGGTTCCAATTTTTTTTCTTTTTAGTTTTTAAGCAGTTGCGTTTTTGTTTTCTTTTAAAATAATAGTTTTATTAAATAGTAAAAAGAATATATAATATCTATCATAACAAAGATATTATTATTATATATACAATTAAATTGAGAAACCTTCTTTTTTAGAAGTTGGTTAAAATACTGTTTTTATAGTCTGTAGCAAAATAAGATTCTTAAAAGAGTTCACAACATTTTTAAAAAATCAAAGAGTTTTTTTTTAATTTAAAATGTGCAGTATATTCAAGTTAGAGTATTCAGGCTTTAAATTAAGAGCAGTTGAGGCTATATTACCTGTAATGGTTGTTCATTTTGTAGAGTTTGTTTGTCTGCTGCCAAATCCCACAATGCTGGGGGAGCCAGGCCAGTGTCTGACTCCTTAATGCCAGTTAGCTCATTAACCCTCTTCATCACTGTCTGTATGCCTTCTTCTACATCTTTAATGATTTTTGTGTATTGTCCTTGTCCCTAAATAATCAAAAAGTTTATAATATAGTACGATAATTATGTGATTGTATTAGTAACATAAAAGTATGGTGACACTTACATAAGACTTAAGAAGAGCTATATCACCCTCATCCAACGCTGTAAACAATATTTTTTATGTTTAGAAAGGTAAAAACACAGTTATTGGGGTTATACCGTAACAAATAGAATTACATTTTATTTCCTTTTCTGGTTCTTCCTTATCATCTTTTACTTTTCGCATATCATCTCCCAAATGGTCAGGCATTTTATTTGTTGTATTGATAGCAAATACTGTAAAAAAATTAGACTAAGTATATCTTTGTTTCTGTTTAAAATTAAAATCACAAGAATGATTTACAAAAATGTCAATGACAACAAATGACAAGTCATGGTTGAATTTTTTAAATACTTTTTGTAAGCCATAATTTTTACCTTTAAAATCCTTTCAGTCTTGGGAAGGGACTTGGAATAAAATATGAAAAATTATACCTATCAGGAACAGAAACAAAGTCAAAAGAAGTGAAAAATTAAAATTCAAATCTTAAGCAACCAATAATCACAAAGAATATCCAAAATAAATATTTTAAATTGAACGCATTTTTAACAGACATGAGTTTGGTAGTAGCGCCACCTACATAACGTTTTCAGTACTAAAATTTTGTATTCGTAGTGTTGAATGGTGTATCACATTTTTATTAATTTTTAATGAGAATTGTTCTTCTATTACTACAATATTTTATTAGGTAAGTTAGCATTTATTTGCATGAAATAAATCACTTATTTGTACATAACGCCTACGACAAAGAGTGTCGTAACTTGTAACATGACCCAGAATTTGAGTAATGTCAAAACCCGGTTCTAATGCAGGTTTTCTCAAGAAAAACAAAATTATTCGTTAATTTACGTGTTATCAACGTTTTTCGAATTAATTTGTCTGTGATAACTACTGCTTACACCAAAATAAACACCAAAACAAGATGTCATTCTCACTGAGGTTTGTGTTATGTATTTACTGTATTGTGCATAATATTATTATCTTCTTTTACAAATCGTAGTATTATCTCTGCTTTATCAAAAGCTTTATCTTCAAACTCATCTTATTTTTTCCAAATCCTTCGCAATGATCACTTGATCAGATCTATAAAATATGTTTTGTATATTGAAAAAGGTTTGTTGGATTTCTATTTTTATTCGCCAAGTGTTATTAGTTCAGTACAATTATATTGTAAATAATACCTCTAGTTAATTACCACTGCCTAATTTAAATAATTTATAAGGTATTTTCATCATTTTGATAAGATGTGTTATTCTAACCTCTAACTTGTGCGGTGATAAGGTGCCACCAGATTTGAAGTTCAGAAGTCACAAATAATAGATATTTATTACATAAGTATCGGAAACATTACTATGTAAGTAATTATTTGTAATCAGTTAAATATTGGTTTAACTGTTTGAATAGTTGTGAATTTAATCGATACAAATCCACAGAATCTTCAGAGTAATACTTTACATTTAAGGTAGGTCTAATATAAATAAAGACCACAATTTTTCTTTGTCATGTTTAAAATTTGAAAGAGAGCTTGCTCACTTACTATACTGGTATGTTTATTAAAATAGGTAACATTTTCTGCTGAGATATTTTTATTTGCTGAGGCTCATTAAAGATTTATTGTATTATTTTATACTAGAGGTTGCCCTGTTGTTGAAATTCAACTATAAAATATATTTAAATCTATTGTGAATAGAAAAAATCTATTGTTGAATTGACAATAGATTTTTTGGACTTGAATTGATCATGGACTTCAATTTGGCATAAAGGTCTTGTTACCAGGCCATTAAATTTTATTTATAAAAAAACATGGCATCAAGATAAACATATATTTTAAAATAATATTAGTATTCCACACTCCTTTATATCAACAATAACTGGGAGAAATTTTGTTGCTTTATGTCTACATGTCTTTTGTAAAAATGGGTACAAAATCAAAATAATATAGATAATCACATTGCATATTATTATAAGATAGAGCTTTTGTAAAGTGTTGATTTATAAGTATGTATTAAAAATCTAATAAGATTCAGTGTAAGATTATGTTATACTATAAAGTTATTGTTTATTATAAGTGCTATTCCAACTTCCATTATCTAAGCATACTTTACTTGTACACTCTCTTTGCATAATTATTAAATTACTAAAGTAAACCCCCCTTCTTTGTAAAAAATTAATAGGTTTTAGGATAGGCCTTGAACATATTTTCAAGCAGATATTATTTAAACTACACAATGAAACACATAAGCAATGTTATCTACAGCTATTTTTTTAAATTTTTCTTTTTTTAAAACTACCAAGAAAATTATATGTAAAAGTTACCCCCAAAAACAAAATGCATAAACAAAAGATATTGTAATTCCACTAGTCACTGGAGTGAAGTTCTACACATGCAGCCCACATTACTCTATTAATAACTCACACTCAGTTGATCTGTTCACATGTGTGTGGAGCAACATGACTTTGAAAATTGTTCATTTTGTGCATTTTAAAAATTCCTAGTCAAGTTTTTGCACATAATCTGACAATGAGGTCTGTTCCAAATGTGTTTTATGATATTATGCGATGAGTAGATTTAAAAAGTTGTGGAATAAGGTATGTTGTATGTTAAACAGATTACCAGATTAGTGAATCTATAGAAGTTGAGAATAAATTGATGCATTTCTAGTGATTTATTTGCATATTGTTTATTGTTATGACATATTATGTTTTTAGTAATGTATGTATGAATGTTCTATCCCAAAAACTAAAGTTGAGAACTTTTTGTAGAGAACCTTACAAATTATTATCAACTACTTTAATGATGATAAAATAATAATAATAATATTAAAAACCAAAAATTGAGCCTGTAGGTAAATTTCTGTATACCTCTGCACCTTGTATTATCTATAGTTAATACTTAATTTAAAATACAAAAGTGGGTCTGTTTGTCATCTTCATGCTTTAACCGTTGAATTGATTTTGATGAAATTTGATATGTAGTTGACTTTGAATCCCGAGAAAGAGCAAAGGATGGTTTTTATCCTGGAAAAATGTATGGTTCCCTTGTGAAAATGGCTTGTGACCCAACAGAGTGCTAGACAACATCAAGTTATTTATATGGTCTTTCAACATGGTCTGTTTATATCATTAAAGTTATAATGATGATAGTATTTACTCATCACCTAGTTATAATAAGTTTTTACTATAATTGGCTTAAATGTTAAGTCAATGGCAAAGTAATTTTTTCAATGCAAAACAAACCTAGATTGTTACCTTGAAATGTTTAAGTTGTTCTTACATGACACATCTATTTTATGGTCGAACTGTTATTTAAATAGTTCTATAAACTTTTAATGTTTTTTTTTACATTTAAAATGGAATTAGTTGTAAAGGGCACCATAGATATTTGGAATAACTAATTATGTGCTGTTTTTGTTTTATGGCATGTTTTTTTAAACCACATTTTACTTGTGGCTTTCCCGTGTAACTATTCCTGTTTTATTCTATAGAAACACTTTAAATGTGTTTGACAGTCAAATATCCAAACAAACTTTTACATTTTTAACATTAGTGTGGTATTCATTGCTCATGGTAAATTGGGTCCTTACAAAAAGCTTTGAGGTGTTTAAAAAGGCATAGTCCTTTTTAAATTGTTCTTTTTGCATTTTATAAGCTTTTGGCCGCGACTTAGTCCGCGTTGATTTTCCCTGTTTTCCAGCTTTTCTCTTGAAATTTATCTTGATTTTTTGCTATAAGCCTCCAAAGCCCCATGCCTTTCCAATTATGGAAATCGGTTCGTGCGTTCTTAAGTTATAGCGTCAGGAAGGAAAACCCGACTTATTTATGCCCGCAACTCCATTGCGCAACAATTGTTTTATCTCGCGGGACCCGTACATTTTTCCGCGACAAAAATATCCTATGTTCTTCCGCGGGACTCTAAGTATCTTACCGAATTTCATAAAATACCAAATATCATAAAAATCGGTTCGGACGTGAAGAGGTAGCAGACAGACAGACTCACTTTCACATTTATAATACTAGTATGGATATTCTAAGAACGATGAATTCAATCTTTAATGAAATGTATCAAACAATGGTTTTTTGCAAATTTTGGATCAGATTGGACCACGGAATTGCGTTCGCTCATACTAATTTTAACCCCCCTTTTTAACCCCTCCCCAGGAGACGAATTTCGATAAATTCCACCTTACTAGTCACATTCGTCATACGGCAAACACTCTTCACAAATTTCATGTTTCTACGATCAGTGGTCTAGGCTGTACGTCGATGGGTTGGTGATTACGATCATATGTAATGACGGCTTTACACTCTCGTCTGTCAGTCTCTGTCAGAGCTCTCGGTGGGAACTGAGAGTGTACAGCTCTCATTACATCTGAAATATTTAAGCAGTGTTTAACTAATCAAGATTCGCAGTCCCTTTTTGGAATATTGAAAACGTCACACATTAGAAAGGGACAGTGAACCTTTATTATTTAAACGTTGCTTAAATATTTTTATGAATTAGGGGGTAATTTATACTTAAAAATTGGGGCGTCTGGCAATGCTGTAATGTAATTTTACTACGACTAACAACCCTAACATGTAACTTACTATGTATTGCATATAATTAAATAATGATTTTTTGGCAGAAAAAAAGTTTTCATTATATTCAAGATAAATTCTTCTATCCGGGGCGGAGACAAATCTTACGAATCAATAACTATTTCATAGGTTTACGCGAGTATCACTCATGATAAATTTGAACACTTACGGATTTTGTCGCGGAGCACTATTATGATTTTATGACGTTTCGGCTGCTTTCCAGCAGCCGGGTGTTCAAACTATACCTAAAAAATGGGTTCAGCAGATCTCGAGTTATAAGTGTTGTAACAAAAACGTCTTTATTTTATATTTATAGAATACTTTATAATATGTGGAATGTATTTTTCAGTGCTGCTGGCGAGTCGGCGAGATGCACACGGGCAGCGTTGAGGGGCAGTACCGGGGCGCGAACGGCGCGGCGCACGGTCGCGACAAGGTCGCCATATTGGACGCCGGCTCACAGTACGGCAAGGTGAGTCCAGCTCCGTACACATTACCGGCTTCAGCGATACCGGCGCACAAAGCGAGATTCCTTTAGCGCTAACTTTAGGGACACTTAGGAAAAAAATACTTTGTAACCAGCGTTACAGGCGGTCGAGCAACAACATAAAATACTCCTTTGTCTATAAATATAATAAAACAGTAAAATTATCAATGGGTGCTAACGAACAGTAATAGTACACCAATCGACAAAAAAAGTTGTCTGTTTGTTTGTACGCGCTAATCTCGGGAAATACTGGGCGGATTTGAATAAATCTTTTTTTGTTTAATAGATATTCTTAAGTCTGGGCAACATATAGGATACTTTTTACCCCGTAAAAATGTACAACTCCCGCGTTATATATACAGATTTTTCCGCAACGAAATTGCGGGCACCAACTAGTTTTATAATAAACTACCTCCCCCAGGTGATAGACAGGCGCGTCCGCGAGTTGTGCGTGGAGTCGGACATCCTGCCACTGGACACCCCGGCCTACAACCTCAAGGAGGCGGGGTACCGCGCCATCATCATATCGGGCGGACCCAACTCGGTCTACGCCGAGGACGCGCCGCGGTACGACTCGGATATATTCAAGATTGGACTGCCTGTGTTGGGTGAGTTGTGTTATAATTCTTGTCCCACAACGTCACAGTTCAACTCAGTTGTGCGCGCTGCCCTATGTGTGTCTTGTTCACACCTACACTTGTACGTAATGAAAGTTGTGTATTCATAGGCGCACGTACACATGAACCGCGCGCACAACTGAGTTGAAATATTTTACTTTCCTTAAACCTGCGAAGGCTTTACAGATTTTTACCTATTACCTATACATTTCAGTAGGTCTGAATAAAAACCGGCCAAGTGCGAATTGGACTCGCGCACGAAGGGTTCCGTACCGCTAAAGAGCAAAAAAATGAGAAACCAGAGTTTTTAAAGTCAACCAGCTTTAGCTTTACACCTCCCAACAAACTACAGCGCCATAAAGACGAAATGCAGCGCCATCTAGTACCAAGAAAAAGAAACTTGATAAAAAACACCTTTGTTGTATGACTACTCTTTTATATTTAAGTATTTGTTGTTATAGTGGCAATAGAAATACATATTATTCTAGTGAAAATTTTAACTCTCCAGCTATTGCCGTTCTTGATATACAGTTGGGAGATAGACAGACGGACAGACAGACATCTAAGTCTTAGTAATAGGGTTCCGTTCCGGAACGGCTCGTTGGTCGTGGCGTGATGTTATATAGGCTTCCTCGATAAAAGAGGTTAACCAACACAAATAAAAATTTAATTCCGGACAGTAGTTCATGAGATAGCGCGTTCAAATAAACTGTTCAGCTTTATAAAGCTGAACATATTACATATTAGTAATATATTACATATTAGTAAATATAGATCTGAGACCCGCGCTGAAACGTTACATGTTTCGACAAAAATAAAGTCATATTTCGTTAAATTCCGCTCAGACTCTCAGGCGTGAAGCGGAAACATAGACACACTTATGTTCCTGACGTATTTGTCGATACTCGATGCCGACTATATAAATTTTTGGTATTTATTTTATTTATTTATTTACTATTTGTTGCACATACAAATCAGTAACAAGAAAATATACATAAAAGGAAGACGACATAACAGGTATTGCAATTTTAGTTCCGTAAGTAACCGCTAGAGGCGCTGTAATATTTTGCGATACTTAAAATTTACGTAGTCGCTGTCGAGCATCGACAAATCGCACCTCTAATCATAAAAATAAGTTACTCAAAATCACTCTCTGTGGGAAATTGTAATTGAAACTGTCAAAGTTTAGTGACAATTTCCCACATCGGGTGATTTAGCATTTAAGGTGCGAAAGACTATTGCTTCAAACTTATTGTAAACCCATAGAGTAACGTTCGCAGGTATCTGCTACGGCATGCAGATGTTGAACAAGGAGTTCGGGGGTTCGGTTCTGCGTAAGGAGGCGCGCGAGGACGGACAGTATGAAGTCGAGGTGGAAACTACTTGTCCGCTGTTCAAGTGAGTAATTGAAATAATGATAAATATAAAACAATCCAATTTGTGTCTTCAATTAAGTTGGCGCAGCGTTCATTGTCCCTACTAAACATCACTCAACTATATACACTAGATGTAAAAAAATCTCGCTTTGACATTAAGATAACTTTCAGAATATAATCTTCTATTAATATTTGTATCCCGCAGCCGCTTGGAGAAGGTCCAGCCAGTGCTGCTTACTCACGGCGACAGCGTCCAGAAGGTCGGGGATCGATTCCGCGTCGGCGCCCAGTCGTCCAACCACGTGATAGCCGCCATATACAACGAGCAGATGAGACTATACGGCGTCCAGTTCCACCCCGAGGTACAGAATAGATAACTTGTTAAGTAAACAGCGCCAAACCTGAAAATAGTTGTTTCAGTGTCGTGTAAAGAATCTCTATCGATGATCAGTGGCGTAGCGTGTGTATCGGCCGTCCGGGGCGGAGGACAATTTTATGAGGCGCCCTAGGGTAGTTTTACCGCCCCCTTAATCCTAGGCTTTTTTATTTTATAAGTACATTTTTTCACTAATGTTAAGAGCAATTTTTCACGTTGATAATGATCGCGTGATTTTTCTCATATACTGCGATGTAATATAAAAGATATTTTCGGCATGAACAGTCTTATGTTTGCAATTACGCACATGGGTAAGGAATTCCTAGAATTCGTCACAGTTAAGTTAAGTAATAAAATATTACGTGTTTTTTTAAATGGCTCAAAATTTATGGTTGTGTTAGAAAAATGCAACGATCAAACATTTAGAATATTTTATTATTTCCTGTAAAATTTTGCCGCACCCTAAAAAGTGTCCCGAACCCCGCAACTGTAAATGATATAAAATTGAGGTTAAATTTCACTAAAAACATTTTCAGCGAAGCCACTTTCTACCAATTATTAGTTCTACATTACTATTACATTCGCTAATAAACGCTTTCCAAAGCGGGCACGCGATTGGACTAGTCACAAGAACCGCAACATCGCACTCAGGAGCGCACGAAACAATGTGGAATTAATAAATATACAAACCATGCCGGGAAACAAAAAATGCCTACATCTCCTTCATTTGTTAGCGTATTTTTTTTACAAATAAAAAATGAATGTTGGGATACGTGCCGTCTGAGCTTCTGCGCCATTTAATTATTCTTCTGTTTTGCTCTGAGTTCTGACCTCCCTAGTCTTTTCAATTCACTACATAAGAAGTACATGCGAAGATACGATTTTAGAGCACCCTCCCGATGCTCGCGCTCCAGGCTGCAGCCCCATCAGTCTACGGGTAATCAGCTCATCTTAGAGTCGGATAGGAACGGTACTCGAAAGGCTTGTATCGCGCCTTTAAACGAATCGAAATTGATGCGTATATTTTATACAGGGTGTAACAAAAGAAATTGTAAATCTTTAAGGTTCGTATGTGTCCTTGATATAGAGTAGAATATGAAAGTAGCATCGCTGAAAGCGAAAAAAAGCGCCCGAGCGACATGAGTTTGCCCATACAAATTACAATTTTTTTTCGCTTTCAGCGCTGCTATTTTCACAGTGAACTCTGTATCAGGGACACATACGATCCTTAGAGTTTTATCACTTACTTATGTTACATCCTGTATTTCGCATCTGGCTCGAAGGACTAATTAGGATTCATCCCTAAAGTACAGCCACGCAAATATCATGATTTTTAGGTACCCGAAAGGTAAAACGGGATTCTATTACTAAGTCTTCAATGTCTGTCCGTCTGTCTTCAGGCTGCATTTTTAAATTTCGCGTGTATGAATGGTCTCTTACGGTATGTTTGATCGTCACTTTAGCTCACCTTGTAATGAGATTACCTATAGGTTTTTCAGGCTGCAGCAAACACTAAAATTGTATATTGTCCACAGGTTGATCTAACGCCGAAAGGAAAGCAGATGCTGTCGAACTTTCTGTTCGACATCGCGGGTCTGTCGCGCTCGTTCACGCTGCGGTCGCGCCGCGACGCGTGCGTACAGTACATACGGGAGACAGTCGGCGACAACAAAGTTCTGGTGCGTATTACCATAGACCAATTACTTTATAGACTTACAGATATAAAATTTCGTATACGAGAAAAATCAGCTAGGTCTAGATGGCGCTAGTCACGATGTTGGCTAAATTCGGAAGTATAATAATACAACAAAACTCGACATTAATATCAAACGCAGTAACCTTATGACGCAAAAAAACATTTTTCAGCATTTTTAACAACATCATATAAACACTAATATTAATAATTAAGATTTTCTAAAAAATACTTCAAAACCAATCCTTACAGTCAGTTTTAAGCTGCAACTGTCAGATGGCGTTATTATAATTTACAAAGTAACTTGCATATTCAACAAAAGATGGCGCGAAATAAGTTTTTTTGCGCCATCTTGTGTTGAAATAGCAAGTTATTTTATAAAGATTATTATATAAAATATATCAATAAATATTATTACAGAACCAAAAACTTAGACCTGCACAATTTCAATAAATGTCATTTCCGGTAAAATTATTTGGCGACATCTAGCGGAGTAATTTTAAGGGAATAATTTTTGTGTATCTGGGTTTGCAACGTTTCACACTAAATTTTTATTCGATATTATTTATATATTTGATACCCTTAGTGACATCCATCGGTCAGATGTAAACTAAAAACTATGGTCACGCTGAGATCCGCTACTCTAGGTATAATTCCTCTAGGGTATTACATATCCACTATTGTTTTTTCGCTCGAGATTAGCGGTGTGGTTCATTAACCCTCTATCAAATTTCTTCCTCTGTTTTGCATGGAAATAACAATTTTTTTGACAAAAACTAATTTAAAAATATATATAGTCAGCGCTTAATACCAAAAATCAAAAATTTTTGATATGCTGTTTTCATTCATAAAGATCTCCATTATGAATGAAAATAGCATCTATTAATCTATATCAAAATTTCTGATCACGCTCTTAACTCCCGGATCTCTTAACGGATAGGGATCCCTATTCCCTCATAAAGGCCTGCAACGCACTGACGACTCTTCGGATGTCGCGAGTTTTCATTGGCGACGACAGTTGCTTTCCATCAGGTCAGCCGTCTGCTCCCTTGCCCCCTAAATATCATAAAAAAAAGCGTGCGTGCTCAACTACTGCGCAACAGGGGTCGTCGATCTGTATGGATGATTAACACAGGTGTTGGTGAGCGGCGGCGTGGACTCGACGGTGTGCGCCGCGTTACTGCGGACGGCGCTGCGTGAGGATCAAGTCATAGCGCTGCACATCGACAACGGTGAGACTCGCTACTTTTGAAGGATTCTTTTGAACGCCGCCATCTTGTAAAACTATACACTTCTAAGAGCTTCTTTTGGGATGCTGCCGACTTATAAAACTACACAGGATATAAGCATCCTTTGGAACACCGCCATCTTGGAAAGCTATTATAGCTCGTTTGGAATGCTGCCATCATATAATATTATACAGAATACAAGCATTCTTTGGTGTGCTGTGGTGTCATCTTGTAGAACTATACAGAATACAAGCGTTCTTTAAAATACTGCCATTTTGTAAAACTATACACTGTTACAGGAATCCTTTGGAATACCTACCATCTTGTAAAACTGTACAAGAATCCTTTTGAACGCCATTATATTGAAAACTTTGATAAACTGCTACAAAAATTTTTTGTGACCTAGTATATACTACCATAGACCCTTACCACCGCCATTTTATTATTGTGACTCTCATTTTTGCTGAGTGAGACATACACTGCTACGCAGATTTTTAAAATGTCATCTTGTAAATTTTATCTTTAAAACTATCATAACAACATTATTACATTATATATTACAGGTTTTATGAGGAAGAACGAGAGTGCCAAGGTTGAGCGGTGTTTGCGCGAGCTGGGCGTTAGGTTACATGTCATTAATGCTACACACCAGGTAAATACCTAAAACTAGTCTAGTCCTAAGGAAATAAGTCACAAACACTATAATTCGTCCCAAATTTTCGTATTACTCTTGCACGAAAATATTGCTATAGCTTGACCCCGAGTTATACCGCGTCTTGGGTATGAGCGCGGCGAGGCGGGGGATGGTTGCTATGGTTACCGGCCGTTATCGTATACACACGAACTAAGTTCCAAGATAGGTCGTGCTTTTTTACGGGTTTAAGGTTAACGGCATCATGCTGTGTTTCGTTCAGCGAGTGAGTTTACCGGTGGGTGGTCCAACTTCCCTAATCCCCCTGTCCCTATTCCCTAATCCCTCATAAAGGCCGGCAACGCAGTTGCTACTTTGGATGTTATGAGTTGCCATGGTCCACGGCCCTTGCTTTCCGTCTGCTCGCTTGCCCCTAAATATCATAATAAAAATGTGGAACACTGAAACAATAGCGGATTTGTCTATGAGTGGTTTCATTCTGCGTTCTGTTTTCAGTTTCGCCAAGGCAGTACCGTGGTCCGCGAGGGGGCGCGCACGCGTCACACGCCGCTGCTGTGCCACACCACAGCGCCCGAAGACAAGCGGCGCATCATCGGAGACGTGTTCATGCGCGTCGCCGAGCACATCGTGCGCGACGTGCTGCAGCTCCAGTGAGTACACACGCACACACACTAACACACAGGCCCACACACGCACGCGTTGTATACCTGCCGTATGCCTAAAAATTTTTTTTCGACCAAAATTACCAAATAGGTCGAGTAGGTTATCAGAATGAAGGGCTTTAAATATCCATTCTAGAAATATACATAGTGATGTAAGGAATGTATCATTTTTCACATTCTCGAATGCGATTGCGAATATTTTAAAATTTCAAAAAAGTGAGTAAAATGTTTGACACGTTTGACGTTTCGTGTCGACCATGTGTAAATTGAACATAGCCTAGCAGTTATTGGTTAATTGAAAGAATTTAGTCACAGAAAGTTCAGTCTAAAAGTTTTGTTTTGATGTTATCTTTAAGAGTACATTATCTGTTAAAATTTCCGCTCTCTAGCTACCGTTCTTGGGATACAGCCTGGAGGCACGAACGTGACAGACGGACAGACGTCGTAGTTTTAGTTGTCCAATTTTTACCCTTTGGTTACAGAACCCTAAAAAAGAGGTAGTAAGTGAATTCCAACTTTACATAGATGATTTGATCAGACATCTGAAGTTCTTTTTTCATAAATAAGACTTAAATTTAGAATGTACGAGTATAATTTAATAAAAATATCTTATTGTTATCTATTGATTTATTATTTTTTGACTGTTAGATATATTCTTGATAATTAAAAGCATTCGCTGAATATTCGCATAATTTTTGCGAATGCGAAAGCAAATTTTCGTCACATCACTAATACGTAACTTGATGTTTAAATTACAACCGCTCCTACAGTCGGGGTTTTTGTTTTTTGACATTCGGCTTGTTCATTAATTTTCTCTCTTCAGGGAGGACCAAGTGCTGCTCGGACAGGGTACCTTACGGCCGGATCTCATCGAGTCCGCTTCGTCGTTGGTGTCGAGCAACGCCGCGACGATCAAGACGCACCACAACGACACGGAGCTGGTGCGGGCGCTGCGCCAGCGCGGCCGCGTCGTTGAGCCGCTTAAGGACTTCCACAAGGACGAGGTAATGAGTACATAGAGGCAGGCAGGTCATGCTCATAGAAACCGACCACGCGCGGCTTCTATGTGTGTGGCGTGCGCACTAGTATCTTCGTGTGTGTGTGTGTGCGTGCGGCGCACATACGAAAATTGCGTCGTCGAGTAGCACAACTACTTCCACAAGGACGATGAGTATATAGAGCCAGGTAGGTAGAATTTTTTAATTCCTTTCTTATTGGGTGTCTATTCAATAAGACAATTCTACTCACCAAATTTCATGAGTGACATAGATTTAACAGTTTTTGCTACGCTATGAATCAGTTAGTCAATCAGGAATACATTTGCGACGACTACATTTGCGTGAAACTATATTAATTATCCAGTTTTACAACATTTTTTGATGACTGCTCGGCTCCTATTGATCGTAACATGTTGTTATATAGCCTATAGCCTTCATCATTAAATTGACTGACACTGAATTTTTCTCAATTCCTGTTGTAGGTGCGGGCGATAGGTACTGAGTTGGGACTGCCGGCGCCGCTGGTGGAGCGACAGCCTTTCCCCGGACCCGGGCTTGCCGTGCGTGTCCTGTGTCAGGACGAGCCACACATGGACCGGGACTTCGCCGAAACACAGGTACAGGACTCTTTGTTGGTAGCAAAGTCGAAATAGTGCAAGAAGCGGATATGTAAAATTTTAAAAACTGCCGTTTTTGCATAAATGAACGGTTAAGTACCGAGAGAATTATTTGAAACAAAGAATATAATTCTATGTAAATCAAGATATGTACAATTGGCTCTATTTTAGCTTCCCTGAGCTAAAATAGAGCCAGATTGCGGATCAAAGTAAATTGGTCACGTTATATCAAACCCAGCCGACAGATCACGACTAACACAAAAGTGAAATATTCCGACCAAAAGAAGTCAGTTAACTGGCTCACTTCCAATTTCCCCCATGGTACCATGCAGCGGCGTGCGCAGCATTATTTCTCAAGCTACAACAGGACAAAGTCTGTTAGGTCCGCTAGTATTAGGTACCAATCCAAATATTTTCATTTATCCCAGCAGTACTAATATCACCAAATTAATGTATGCGGAACTACGGCAAAGCGTTTGTGCGGTGTAGAGCGCTAATGGTGACATCAGTTGGGCGAGAATCACAAGTTCCGAATACTTCGCCCCGAGTCTGAACCAAAATAACGTGCGGTGTTGCGAAGCCGACCGACTTGAGTGCTGTCTCAATATTTTTAAATACGGCTTTTGATTGGCTGAAATCTATATCAACCAAAAAATATTAACCAAAAAGGACCAATGGTTCGCTGAGCAATATACAGCTCTATTCAATGATATTAAAATGTAAAAACCACCAACTTTCGACATAAGCGGTGTTGTTAGCTAAGGGATGAAATGTGAATTAAAATCATTTCTCAGGTGATCGTGAAAATAATGGTGGACTACAGCAACATGTGTTTGAAGTCGCACGCGCTTCTCGGCCGCGTGTCGTCGGCGACCACTGCGGCAGAGCAGGCGGAGCTGCGGCTGATATCACGCGAGCCAATCGCCGCTACGCTCCTGCCGATACGCTCCGTTGGCGTGCAAGGTAACGCCCCCAGCGTGCATGGTAACACCCCCAACGTGTACCCCAATGGTAACGCCGCCAGTATGCACAATTACGTTCCCAGCGTGCAAAATAACGCCGCCCGTGTCGTGGTAATCTCTCAGTTTGTAAGCCTGCAAAGTAACGCTCCCAGCGTGCAAAATAACGCATGAAAGCGCCACACGCGGCGCTCGAGATGATAATAACGCTCTTTTGGCGTGCAAGGAAAATTCTCTAAAACTCTGTGTTTGCTAATGAACTATGTATTCTTTTTTTTAATTATATTGCATCTGCAGCTATATGTTCTCCACACATCTCAGAATCTTTAGTATTAATATATAAATGTTGTGTGCGTGTGATTGTCATTGAACGCCTCCAAAACAACTCAACCGATTTGGCTAAAGTTTTGTAGATAATGTAGATTCGAGAATGGTTTAGATTCACAAACCGGCACCGGCAGGGCAACGACTGTCGGTATAATTGTTTTGTGCGTGTGTTCGTCTGAAAGGACATTGCTGTCGGGTCCGGTAGTATAATAACAACAGGGAATATGCATGATTTTTATTATTTCTTTAAATAAATCTATTGTTATTGAAAAACGATGTAGTCCAAACAGCTTTTTGATAAAATTGAAAACAACAAAGTTACAAATCAATTAGAAAGAAAGATTGTGACGTCATAGTCTATAAGCTGCATACAAAACTCGTACTAAATTGCGTTTTGCTAATATCTTACTTATTTCTCAGCCGAATTCGAGGAGATTTTTTTATCAATCTGTATATCTTTTAGCCCACTTTCATAATAATTTGCATTCAATAAATTTTGTTTCACACGCCTCTTTCATATTGTGTCGTACAGGTGACGGTCGTACATACAGCTACGCGGTCGCCCTGTCGACGGAGTTCTACCCGCCCAAGTGGAAGGACATGCAGTACCTCGCGAAAATCATACCGCGCGTCTGTCACAACGTCAACAGGTGAGGGAGCGATATCCAAACTGAGGGAGTCCGTTATACACGAGGACAGTTTTTCTAGCCATTACATTAACCTGAATGAACTTCCATGAACCAACAGTCATTTACACATATTTAAAAAAAATAAACCAAATAATGCGTCAAACTGATGGAATAAGCATTATATACGTTACTTTTGAATTAAGTTTCCTGCCCCCTGCTTCACGATGCGATTCCGCGCGGAAACGGAAACGTTCTCACGGAAACTCATGGCACTTTTAACAGAAGTTTCCGGAATCTGGATCGACTCCGCGCGGAATCGTGAATCAGGGGACAGTTATGATTATTGTAGAGCTTGTTATGTAGGTTACTACATATATAGGCTAAATAATATCACGATACGACAAATAGGATAATAGTAGTAGACCAGTAATAATCAAAAAATTTTGTAGAAAACGGGATGATTTTTTCGAGAAGTTTCATGCGGACGTTCTCTCGGGCACCAGCTGGTGTATATGCTATTTGTATTTTTCATATTATGTAAACTTTTTCTATTTAGGAGAAGGGAATAAAGATTATTATTACTAACCCCAGGGTATGTTACGCGTTCGGCGGTCTGATTAAGGAGCAGGTGACCGACATAACGCCTACCTTCCTCTCGCAGCACGTCATATCCACCATCCGGCAGGCGGACGATCTCGCCACGCAGGTATCGTTATCTAAAATTATATAAATACCTCACCTATCACGAATCCTCAGAAACCGCAGGTGATACGAGTTTCAAATTTTACACACAGGTTCCATTTAGAACGTAGGTCCTCAATAAGACGGGATTTTGTGCAATTCCAACCCTAAAAGTGGTTTTTAGGGGTTGAAGTTTTGTATGAAGATACTTTTAAGCGAAACAAAGCTAGTATTATATAAGACGAAGTAAGCTAATTTCTGACGCCGAGACGTTTGCGGTAACAAAACACGCCCGAGGCGCCTATATATATATACTCTGTCCCTATTCTTTTTTTACCCGACTGTTCTATAAGTGAGTAGGGATATGTTTCTCGAGTGTATTTATATACATATATATATACAAACAATTTTTAACTGATTTCCAGGTGCTAATGTCGTCGGGCTGCGCTTCTCGTATCGCTCAGATGCCGGTGGTCCTCATACCGGTGCACTTCGACCGGGACGCAGCGACGCGCGCGCCCTCCTGCCAGCGCTCGCTCGTGCTCCGCCCCTTCATCACGCAGGACTTCATGACAGGGACCGCAGCCCTGCCCGGCTCGGACGCTATGCCGCAGGATGTATGTAACCATACTGACCTTCATATAAATACGCTGGACTGATTATACCTTTTTAAATGACAACTCTTGTGCCGATTTGAAGCGCCACGGTGGGTGGGAACAGAACAAAATTTGACGTAAATTGCAAATGGCCGCTTAGTCATGAATGAAAACAATGACATTCAATTATGCTAAAAAGTTATCTGTCGATAAAACTTATATCGATATCTGTTATATAACTTAGTGAAGGATGAATAATGAATAATGTTAAAGTATTGCAGATATAATTTGTTATCTGTTATATATATATAAAAGAAAGTCGTGTTAGTTACACCACTTATAACTCAAGAACGGCAGAACAGATTTGGCTGAAAA
>JAOTAV010026403.1:0-21332 GCA_026546445.1 Cyclargus thomasi
TTTATTTAATACTTTTTAGTTTGTTTTGTACTATTTTAGTTTTTTCCTTTGGAAGTCGGTTTAAATTTTTTGTTAAAGAATAATAATTGCACTATACGGAAAGATACGATAAAGGAAGATAATAGCTAGAAAGTTTAAATTTTCATAGAAAATTTCCGTTGTCGCTTTAATAACAAAGACTAAAACAAAAGAAATTAAATATTTAAATGTGGCTCTAGTACAACAAATGTATTTTTGCCATTTCATTTCTCTATATAATTTATTTTGCTGCTTTTAATATAAATATTATTTTTTAATAATTACGGTCCCCTAAATGATGTTAAAAATGAACTTTTTGTTCGAAACCATTTTAATTTTTAAAACCTTAATAAACTTGGATCACAATAGGGGGTCGTACATAAAAGTTATTTACAGCATACTCTTAAACATATTTTATTACTAATAATAAGGATATAAACGTAGTAAGTGAGACAATTAAGTGCATTATACATGTATTGTTTCTCAATTATGTGGTACATAGCATTTGATATATAATACAGAAGATTCTTTGATATCATCCACATTTCTTGTGAGGATCGGTAAGTTTGAAGACCTGCAATATATATTTAACGGAGAATTTTTTATTTTTCAAAATTTTTTTCAATTACTCCTTTCTTTATTTAGACAAACACGAGCAAACGGGTTACTTAATGTTAGGCAACTCCGTCGCCCTTGGACACTTATGGAGTTCAGGGACGTTGCCAGCCGCTTAAGAGGGAAAACGCTCTTTTTTTAAAGGCTTGTACGATATTGTTCAGGAATTTCGTGATTATTATAGAGTTTTAGAAGTAAGCAATTATTGTTTTATTTATAACGTCATAATGTTTCTTATTATTGCAACACTTTCAGAATATATAATTATTTGTTGCAACTTAAATTAATTAAGAATTATAGTTTTGTAAAAGGGCACCAAGTTATAAAAGGGTTAACAGGCAATTCGACCGTCATTTCGTTTCATGTATAAAATGAGCAGGCGTTCTAATATAATACTTCTTAAAAAGACTGTTGCTATGTAATTATAGACCGACATTTTTAAATTAAAATGTTTAGAATTTTTATGTTAAAACTTAAATAGGAGCATTCTAAACATTCACAGGAAACTGACGTGAAAAAGCGTTGTGCTGTGTTTCGTTCAGTGACTAAGTTTACCGGTGGCCCAACTTCCCAAATCCTATCCTTATTCCCATTCCCTATTCCCTCATAAAGGCCATACCACTTTTCGATATATTACGTATCTTCAGATGTCACGAGTGTCCATGGGCGGCGGCAGTTGCTTTCTATCAGGTAAAGCGCCCTAAATATCATAAAAAAATATGTAAAACATTTCAGAATCTTCAAGATGAATTTCAGCGTCGGTCTGGCTGTAGTCCTCTTGGTAGCGGAAGTATATTCATACGAGACCCAGGCGGACAACATTGATCTGGACGCTGTAATGGCCAACGACGACCACTCTAGAGCCCTTCTACATTGTGTTATAGAAAAAATCACATGCATGGAGATAACCAAACATGAGATTGGTAAGACTTCATTATTAACAAACTGGCTAACCCCGAATTTGCACAAACAGATATAATATATTTTTAAATCCCGCATCTTTCAGTATTCATAATCTAGTTTTTCTTGGCACTATAACATCAAAGAAAATAAAAAAGTTTCATTTTTACGAGTAGAAAATATTTTTCGTCGTGTATAAAAATATTTTTTTAGAGCGGTAACACTCGTACTTACTATTGTAGTATTTTAAAATATCTCTCAATTAATGATTAATTACATTTATAAAGATGTAACGTTGTTATTGGTTCTTTGTCTAGCCTTCACACATTCGGCAGGCCGACCCTCCTTTTATTTATTTATTTTCACGTGTAAAATTAGCAAAGATCCATTTTATGTTTACGCATTTGCAATGTGCAGGCTTGAGGAGACTTATTGTAAGAGATGTAGCTCGTTTGTAGAAATATGTTTAATTACTGTCCTAATAACTAATAATCCTAACTCATATAGTAGGGAGGTGAGAAAAAACATAATTTTATATTTTTTTACTCTTAAAATAGTACATTTTTATAAAACAATAAAATATAACGTTATAATAAAAATTAATATTTTTCTGAAATTGATACATCCTCCAAATTATAACCTCTAAATTACAAAACTGCTTTGTATATAAAAAAATACATTGTAATAAACACATTGTAACAAAAATACACTGTAATTAAATATAGTATACAGGGTTTCGTTTAATTACTGTCTAAATAACTAATTGCTAACAGCTTGCTCAGCGCTTGAAATGCTGAATTTATTTTGTGGTTATAACTAAGGGTCGGAACCGGTTATATCGTTCATAAAACGGTTTCATTCCGTTCTTAGATTAACCGGTTAATAGAAAGAACACTTCAAGGAAAACCTAAATCATTGTGGTGACGGGTTTCATAATGAACGAATTTTTTCCGTTATTTTCAAACCATTATTAGGAATAAAATTACCCGGTTAATTTCGTTCACCGAAAACATTATGTGACAAAAAACCGTTTTCTCATGTATGCGATTAAAAGAGCGGTAATCTTAACCGAAATCGATCCCGTTCAGCTTTCAGTAATCATAACCGGGTAACAAAATTAACCGGTTTTCGACCCCTGGTTATTTTTCGTAACTACACTATGTATTATGTTTAATCATTTACAGACATTCTTCAAGACGCTATAACTTCAGAATGTGTCCGCTGCAAGAGCCACCAGAAGGCGAGACTGCATCAGTTCCTTACAGGCGTAAAGGACAGGTTTCCAGAAGATTATGAAATACTGAGACAGAAGTATGATCCGGAGAACAAGCATCTGGATCGCTTTGAAGAAACACTACGTGAATATGTAGAGAAAAATAAAAATTAAATCAATATTAACGATTAAAATTGTAGGTAACTTGTAATTGACTCCGGAAAAGTAGGAGTTACACTGGTTCATAAATATTGTTGAGTGCGTACTTTTACTTATATAAATAATAATATTGATCTCTCTATCGTTTCCTTTTTGTCTACTCTAACATTGTTACTCAATTTCTAATCAAACCTAACCTCTTTGCAATCACAACAATTTTTTATTTATTATTTCTGAAAAAATTTTAATTATTATTTCTGAAAAAACTTACCATCAAGTAACCCGACTGCTCGTTTGCCCCTTAAAATATCATAAAAAAAGAATTGTTTACTTTGCGTTGCTGGTTAATAAAAATTTCAATTCTCTTTTATAGGTTAACATAATTACTACTTATTATGCAGTACCAAATGCATTTTATCTCGGGCTATGTACGAAATAAAACAGTTAATTTAACGTTTTCTTACATTAGCCCCAATTTAAGTTTATTACCTATTTTTATTAGAGTAAAAAGTAATTTAACATTATTTTAAATTTTTGTTACGTTCACAATCCACCTCATTATTATGAAAGGCCCAACTTTTCTACACTTAATTCCCTATCTCTATTCCTTTTCCCTATTCCCTTTATTAAAACGTGCCGGCAACGGAACGCTTCCGCTGTTACAAGTGTCTATATGCGACGGTAGTCGCTTTCCACCAGGTGACGTGCCTGTTCACTTGCCCCCTGATTCTCATAAAAAAGAGGTAAAAGATCTTCTTTTTCCTCGAAAATTGCGATACAAAGAAGCCATAGCGGTATAATATTATTGGTGATATTGTGAGAAAATTATGTATTTTCACACAAGTTATTTTATTCATTGTTATCATTTTGTAACAACATCAACTTCTGTCGAAAAATTTGTCATTTCCATACATAAAGCTTATTTATACAGTATTTTGTTATCAGGTTGTTGTTGACAATAGGGAATATGCATGTTTTTTTTTTAATAAATAAATCTGTCGTTATTGAAAAATGATCTAGTCTAATCAGTTTTTTTATAAAATTGCAAGCAACAAAGTTACGAGCTTTTAAAATAATCAGTTAGAAAGAGAGAACCGATATTGATTGTGACGTCAAAGTCTACAAGCTGCATACAAAGTTTATACTAAATTACATTTTGAGAGAAAGAGACGGATAGAAATCTTAAATAGCTAACATTTTACTTATTTCACAACAGAATTCAGAGATTTTTCGTCATTCTGTACATCTTTTAGCCTACTATCATAATAATTTGCATTCAGTAAACTTTGTTTTGTACGCATCTTCACGAATAAAAAGTAAAATACTAAGCTTTGTTTTGACGAAACTATATAAGTAATTCATCATAAGCGTGTATTACAAACACAATTAGAGAAGGAAGTTTATAAGAAGTATTAGAATATATCGTTATTATTAAAAATTATAATAAACAAGGGTCACTATCATTAATAACAAAACAAAAGCCTCGACAAGAAGCAGGTATATAAGTTGAGTGCAGCTCCAGAACAGACATTTGTTTTTTCGCATTCAACCGGTCTAGTGTTAAATACGTTTTAGTCGCATTTTAGGTAAGTAAATTAATGTTGAGAAATTTAATGTTTAGCAATTACTGTTATTTATCATCAAATCTGAAGAGCTGATATTTGTGAGAATGCGGAAACTAAGCTATTATTATCTATCTAAATAAGTGAAGTAGATTTTTAATAAAAGAACTCGTCCGTTCGTCCAAACAGCTTGGAAGAAATTGCAAACGTTAAAAATACAAAGGATATGAATACGTTTATTTGTAACCCCTTCATGGCTTTCAACTGGTTATTTTCGTATTTTTGAGACCCGGAAAAAGACACAAGTTTTTATTGAGGCAAATCTCATGCACTTAATAATAAAATGTGTAAGCCAACGAGGTCAAAACATAACTTGTTTTTATAATTTTCAGACAATGCAGTTCCTTATTCTTTTCTGTGGCCTGTTGGCTTTGACGGCGGCCGAGAAATACTCAACGGAGAACGACGATTTGGATATTGAAGCTCTGATAAAAAACGATGCAGAATTTAAATCGTTTTTGGATTGTTTCAACGAGAAAATATCGTGCGACCCAGTCCCGGCACAGTTCAAGAGTAAGTCACCTTCGATATACTGGAATGGAAATTTAAACAATATAATTATGACACCATTGCACGTTTCACCGCTTACTGATAATTGTCGGATAGTCTATCCACAATAGTTTTTGTATGATTTTGATAGATTTTGATAGATTTTGTATGGAGAATATGTCAAAAAGTTGTGGATAGCCTATCAGAAACTATCAGTATTATCAGTAAGCGGTGAAACAGGTCCTTAGTATATTTTACACAGTTCGTTCTGAGAGCACCATTTATTAATATAATTGAAGCAAAAAATAAAATAAAAAGTGAATTGTTGATATCCAAAAAACAAAAAGTTACAAATATGAGGAATCTATATTACTTATAGTAGCAAGCCCGAGAGACGTTGTTCTATCGAGCTAATTTGTGAATCTAAACCATTCTCAAGTCTCCTCAAACACCACTAGAAGTTTGAGCAAAATCGGTCCTGTAGTTTAGGAGGGGCTTAGTGACATGCGCACTTTGATTTAACACAAGCCCAGTGTATGATATCGTATCAACATTTTTATTTAATATTCAGTTGAGGAATCATCATTCGAGTCTGAGTGCGGCACTAAAAAAGTAAAATATCGTCGTACGCGCTTTGACAACTTCGGTAGAAGCATACCGTCTAAGCATTCGGCAAGGCATTACGTCAAACCTATCAATTTCAAAAACTCTTCTAAATCGGGTCACTGTTATTCATTACATCGTGGTAAAGCTGTGTTTAGGATTTACAGTAATTACTATTTAGTCTGCGTAAATTAATATCTACTCGTCGTATCCTTCATGCGACTAAAATAGAACGAGGTGAAGGACATTCATTACTTTGGTACCGTGTGTGATAATTGAATAAATTTTAATCATTTTAAGAAATAAAATATTTACATGCCTACTTTTTCTAGGATAAAAAACATCTTTAAATGTCAAGGCATCTTTAAAGATATTCAAAGAATCTATTTGACAAATTTCGGCAGAAAAGTTTCATGGTTTGAGCGTGGGGAGTTAACGCATACGAGACCATGACACAGACTGACAAAAAGTAAAGTCACCACCAGCTCGATGACAACCTTAATTGCTCCTCAGGGTTTCCAGTATTAGGACGCACTGTTAAAGTGTCCAAAGTTGTGTTTTAAATTATGTTAATTTCATTTTTGCAGATGATCTAGCAGAAGCGATACAAACCACCTGCAGTAAATGCACTGACGCCCAAAAGGTCCAGATGAAAAGATTCCTAGAGCACACCATCCAGAAGTACCCCAGAGACTTCCAGGTGTTCAGCAAGATCTACGACAAGGACTCCAAGCATCTGGTGGCTTTAATGTCAGCGTTATCGGCTATACCCTAATAAAATAGCTTTTTAATGTTGTGTTTTATATCTAATATAGAAGGAAATAAAGTACTTAAGTGATACGATGTAAGTCCGTATATGTATAGTTGTATATAGAGATCACTGTGTACATAAAAGGAAGCGCTGAAAGTATTTTTTGTCATTTGTATGGGTCTGCACCCTGATGACATGATTTTGCCCCCCTGACCTCTATCTACATATATATTAAAACGCGAGCGGAAAACTTTGTACCCCTTTCTACGAAAGACTCATGGATGTTAGGCCATGAAATTTCTCCCAGTTATAGTTGATATGGGGGAAGAGCGTGGAATACCAATATTATTTTAAAATATGCATTTGTCTTGAATATTTTTAATGAATAAAATGCTACGCACAATGCAATATCTTGATATCCAGACACGATATTCATAGACGAAATACTCTTTTGTTTATGGTTTACGTCAGTTTTTTTTAATGAAATGAAATTTAATGGCCTAGTAACGAGACCTTTATGCCAAATTGAAGTCTATAATTGAATCGAGAATAGATTATTGTTTCTTCATAGCTTCTCACTAAAACTTAATATTTTAAATGTTTATGGTCGGCTTCGTGTCGCGGAATCGATAAAAGACTATAAATATACAAAAATGTTTTTTTTTTCTAATGAAGTAATAAATCATACTGAAAGTAATTAACCGTAGTCAGACAATATTCACTAAGTCTTAATTACTGAAATAGCAATACATAATACCTTAACAAGCACGCCGAGACTAACACAAGGTTTGACAAAGGTAAATGATAATATTTTGGGAATAGTATGAAATCCTTAAACTTATATAGAGTTCATAATGAAAGTTTCATCATTAAATAATATTATTATAAAATATATTTTTTTCGATTTAAGCACTGCTTTCTTAATGATGAAACTTTTTTAATGAACTCTATATAAGCGGTTTAAGGGAGTTTGCGACAAATAAAAATAATTATTTTCGTTTCAGCTCTTCTACAGTGAACTCTATATTACAAGTGACAGATATACTCCCTAATATGTTATCACATATTTTACTACACCCTGCTTAATATCTAAGCAAGCACACCTAGATATAAGCGCTGTACGACGTTCCGTTGTATTTTAAGATCACTTGATCAAGATTAACCTGTGCCCTAGCAGCCATGACATGCATTACGTCAAAGTATTTAATATGTTACCGGCAATGTGTTTAACACGGGTAATACCTAGGTAATATATAAAATTCTGGGTGCGTTTAGGCAATGTATGAAATATTATAAATATCAGTATCTGTTACAAACTTTGTCTAGGTAATCTATGGAACGACTAGGTATTGTACAGAATGTCACCTATTCTCGCGGTAATGTGCAAAATAAACCGATCTCAGACTAACTTAGTATGATTAACGGGTTGGCCTTTAAATCGAGTTTTGAATTTGAGGAAACTAAAATTGTAAGGTTAATAAAGGGGTTTGTATCTAACGTATTAATAACATTTTAGTTGCCGTAGTGGCGTCAAAATATTATATTTTTTTAGTTTCAATAAAATTACATTGAAACACCACCATTTCTATTGGCTGACAGTATTTTTTTAATAAGCCCAGAACCCCTCTGACTGATTCATATGTCAGAGCAGATCCAACTCGAATAGACGTATTCAAAAGTTCGTCTACATATGGCTCGAAATGATGCTCGACCTCTCATTTTTGAAGTCGGTTTACGTTTGACTTAGCTGGTATCAACTACCTATAGTAATATTATAATGAAAGATTTCATACCTTGCCGGCTGCAGATTCGGCATTCTTTAGAATACTTAGGCAATGCATAAAATTTTTGGCATTCTATACATTTCTAAGGCATTGTGTAGAATGCCTTATTATACACACATTGCCGAAAACGTATATAATATACATATCATGGAAAAAATAGACTATCTCAAACCCAATACGCAATTTAATTACAATATCTTAGAGTTCTTGTTATGATACCCTTGTCCCGACAGTCAGTACTTACTGATTAAAGTTGCTAAAAGTAACAGACAGTACGTAGTAAATAAGTCGTGGATTAAGTCCAAGATACTTCCTCAATATATACTTTGACGAAATGCATGCTCGATCATCTAGGGTGTGATCTACATAAGAAGAGACCATGATAAAGGTAACTTCACCGACTTTTATGGCGACCGGTAAATGGCCTAATGCTTTGATGCTTTGAGAGCCGTGCTTCGGCATGAACAGGCCAGTTTGATCGGAGTAATACCATGGCCTAAACAGAAAGCTGGCGTCAAATGGCGTTGAACTGTGTTTCGTCCAGTGGGTGAGTTTACCGGTGGCCCAAATTTCCCTTATACTCTTTCCCTGTCCCTAATTTTCCATTGCCTATTCCCTCATAACAAGGCCGGCAAAAAACTAACTTTTGGGATTTTAGAAGTGTCCATTGGCGACGGCAGCCACTTTCTATCAGGGAACGCGTCTGCTCGATTTAAAAAATTGTTTGCAATAATGTGCAAGGTCTGTTATAAAATTGTTCTTAGGCGTCAGCAATCAGAGAGTCCTAATAAGGACTATAGAGTAAAGATTAGCTTTATTCTTGTAACTGACTAGCGAACCCGACAGACGTTGATAAACCAAGACGGATAGCCACTTGGTGTGTGAACCTAAACTATTCTCAAACTCCAATGAATACCTTAACTTAAACAGTTTTTTATCAAATCGGTTCAGCCGTTTGGGAAAAGTAAGATGTGCATTTCCGGTGTTTTATGAAGAAATAGGCTAAGGGAAGAAAACTATAGGGAGTTAAGCCTCTGGTAAATTTACTGGCGCCGATTTTTTGTGAAGCCGCGGTATTTCACCGGTGAAGCATGCCCATTCGTGCCGCAACATGGCAAATTAAACCAACACTAATTAATACTAATTTACAACCAAAATAATATTTGCGCAGCTCTTTTTTCTCAGAGCAATTATTAAGATTTTATTTGTGCTTACAATCCTTATGATCCAACTACTGGGAATTCTGTTTTGTAATGTGATTTCCCGGTAATATCCACTGGCGTATCGTATTTGATAGATTTCGTCAACATTTATAGGCCTATCTTACCCATTAAACTGGTTATCCATAACTCTTGTTACCTACGACATAAGGTCTACAATCCAACGCTTAGTGCGCAATCTAATGGCCTCAGAACCAGTGAAGGTGGTGGCTAAGCGGTTATCAATATAAAAGCACTGTCGCTTTCTGTGGACGTCAGTTCTGTTGATCCCATAGAGAAAAAAGGTGGGTTTCACAGTGGAATCGTGCATATAAGAATTGAGATGTGTGCTTTATTATTATAATTAATTTTAGAAAAGTTTTTGTGTAGGTTTAATTCATGAGCAATAAATTTTATCCGCAAGACTTAATATTTCTGTAACAAAAAATAAGTTTGATGTAAAGTTTAAAACAAATTAAAATGAAATAATTTGTCTTACAAAATTATTCTTCATTTAAAACTAGTCTTAAAAATTTAATAGTTTATAAAACTTAACTTTTTGCAGCATTACGTACATAAGCCTTCTTGCTATTAAAAGCTTAAAAAATAATTCTAAAACTTTTTTGTAAAAAAATATAGTATAGAAACTCAACTTTTTGCAGCATCATGAAAACCTTCGTGGTATTATCTTGTCTGGTGCTGTCAGTCTTCGCGGCTGAGATGAAGTACAACCGAAAGTATGACAACTTCGACGTGGAGACCCTCATCACCAACGACAGGCTGCTCAACTCCTACATCAACTGCTTCCTCGAGAAGGGAAGGTGCACCCCCGAAGGAGCCGACTTCAGAAGTATGTACAATTTTTTCTCCATCAACTATCTAAGAAATCGTATTATAAGCAGACCTACGCGTTTTGCCTTAATGAAATTATTTAAACCTCATTAAGGTTGAATATGAGTTTCCACCATGAATCAATCAATTACATATACTGCGTGTTTTGGTTGTATTTTGGAAAAATATCCAAGCCACACATAATACTCACGTTGCGTTGTAATCATTCGACTAAATAGCGTAGGTTCGTCAACGGCCTGTGAACAGATCTCTTAGATGATACTTCTAAGAAATTTAGGTATGTAAAGGGTGTTATAGATTTTGTTAAATGATCTAGGTTTAGGTTTCATTACGAAATAGAACTGTTAATATATAGGTTTTTTTTTTGGGACAAAACATGGCCTAACATAATTAAAAAATATAAATAAGTTGTAATAAGAAACGAAATTTCGTATTCTGTCCATCAACAATTTACAATTTAGGTAATATCGCAAAATTAAGTTAACATAGAGTTTTGTTTTATTCGTAAATCAAAAAATGTGGATTATATGCATAGCCAGATACGTTAGCCGGATGATAAAATTGTTTTGTTTAAATTACGAGGGGAAAATAAGTTATTGTCTTATACAATATTAGAAACTTGCGTCTTAAATTTATTAAAGAACCTAAAGATGTAAAACCGATTAAAACATATTTTACATAAACAGTGTTTCATGCATACTTAAGGACAGTCATAACGCTAAAAATATCCCTAGCACCATTACTGGGCCTAATGCAAACAAGACTTAAGGTTGTATTGTTTGGTTGGTGGTTGGAGCTAATAGTCTATTGTTTCAAACAATTATTGGCAATGTGGTACATGAGTAACCTGACCACAACTGAATAAGCTAACCACTAAGGTCTCTCAAACTTTCAGTTCAGGTAATGAATCAAATTTATAAAACAGTAATACACAATAATTTAATAATATCGAGTAACGATTCCTAGTCAATTGACTAATATAATTATTTCGTTTGGTCGGAATATGTTAAATATATATTAATAAGATGCTCAGAAACCTTCAAAACTATTTGACCTTAAATCAAAATCAAGTTTATTGAAAAATAAAACGTAATGAGTTAAAGCTCATCATAATCAAAATAGTACAAAAGTTAAGATCGCGGTGTCGGAGCAACTAGACGCGACATAGCGCTTATGCGTGGATTTGTCGGTGCAACTTTTAAGACCTCAACTGTGAATCTTTATAATATTTGATTGAGGATTTTCATGATCTGTCGGCTGGGATCTGGCTATAATACAACTTCCCTGATTGTACATGTCTGATAACTGAAGACGTAAGTAGATAGAGTATTTTATAACCTCCTGGGTGATTAGTAATTTTTTTTTGTTCGGAACAATTTGAGCGAACCTTATAGCCTACCAGTGACTTAATCTGGCTAACATATTATTTGGCTCAATTTCAATCTCATTCAATCTGCTTATCCATTTCGCGTTATTTTCCGTTCCTAAAACTCGTTTAAAAAAAAACATTATATAGTTACCTACGTCAAACATTTGTCAACATTTAAGAAAAAGGTGTTGGAAATTATTTATTTACTAATCAAATTAATAAACAGGTCCCAACATTACATTTATTGTTTTTTATGACTATTCAGACGTGTCATAAGTACGTTGCCGGCCTTTTGGTGTATATTTTTTATGAAATTTAGGGAGCAAGTGAGCAGATAGGTTACTGTGAGCAGATAGGTAACTCCCGTTGACCATGGTGACGTCCGTGACATCAGTGACATCCGAAGAGTCACAAGTACGTTGCCGGACTTTTGACGAGGGAATAGAGAATGATAATAAGGATCTAATCCCCCCTGATTAGAGAAGTTGGACCACACCGGTAAACTCACTGCCGTTTGACGCCAGTCGGTCGAACGACCGGCCCATTCATGCCGAAGCATGGCTCTCCCACGGCAATGACCATCCGTATTATGTACTTTAAATCGGAAAATGTCTCATTGGTACAGGCATGTGTACCAATGAGACATTTTCCGATTTACCACTGGGGTTCGAACCCTCTCTAGTACGAACCAGAAGTCTAACCACTAGACCACGGACGTGTATAGAGAACGTGTATAGGAATAGGGATATAGGATGATATATAGAGATTCTCACTCTCTGGACGAAAAACAGCGCAATTCTATTTCACGCCAGTTTTCAATGAAACCATAGTGTTTCTGCAACCGAGCTTGCCCATACTTAACCAAACACGTCTCTCGTTCGGAAAAATAAAATCCAGTACGTTCTGCGAACTCGAGTATTGTGCGACATTTGCACAGCACTTAGCTTACTCGTGACGTGATTACTGAGCACACTTATTAATTCAACTCATACCCTGTTCAGGATGTCAGCCATGGCTCATGGCGAGGTCAAGGGCAATTCTCTGTTAGATAATTCACGTAAAACTAGATTTTTGATAAACTACTTAAGAGTATAAAGGCCAATATGAAGAACATTGGTTCGGTTAATTAATCTAAGGCCGCTGTTCACCGCACATCGTAACCGTCAACGCGATTATTTTAGACAAACAAAATGATCTAAGATCTTGATTTTCTACCGACATTGGCCTAGACCAATGTCCAAGTCACCGTTGCTCTATAGTGGCGTACAGTAAAATGAAACTCAACTCGGGATACCCAAAAGTTTCAATTAAATGGCGCTTTATGAACTAAGCCACGTTTTAATTTTTCCAACTCTAGCCAACGTTACACCCTTTTGTAGTAGTGTACACCAAAATGAAACCTATGTTTTTTTATTAGATTTGCGAATTTCACGCCAGTGAAGCCGCGGACAAAAGCCAGCTTACAACGAAACCTCTTTGTAAACTAAGCTGAGTTTACAAAGAGGTTTTGTCGGCGGCTTCACTCGCGTGAAATTCGCAAATCTCGTAAAAATATACAACATTTTTGAAACTTGATGACCAAAAGTCGTTTTAAAAATTTCAACCAACTCGATGACGAAAATCAGGTCAATCGGTTGTTTCCTTTGGGTGTGAGGGAAGGACAAACAAACACACTTTCCCATATATAAGGATGTCAGTCGCGGTCGCGTAGATCGGAATCGCTACCAACCTGTTGCTAGTTTTGCAAATGTACACGACGAAGGCTAGATTGCATTATGGCCTATGGGTTATGTCAACATGTCTAGTGCCTACGAGAATTTCTTAATAGGTCCCTTGACCTAACTTGTGTCTTGAATAAACAACATCAAATAACTATAGTAATTAGATTAGACAAAAAATCGAAAAACTAAAGCATTAATGGAACAAAAAACTGATTTGTAGTTAGAATGACCTATCCAGGGATACTGAAAAGACAACCACTTCGATCATCACATATTTAACTGAAGCATTTCATAAATAATTTACAGCGTTATGAACGATATTACATAAAATATTAATTTATTACAATTTCTCCTTGCAGAAGCCTTGCCAGAAGCTCTAGAAACAACCTGCGGCAAATGCACAGACAAGCAAAAGGTTAACATCAAGAAAGTCGTAAAGACAATCCAGCAGAAACATCCAGATGAGTGGAAGGAACTCGCCAAGAAGAACGACCCCACCGGAAAATACACGGCTAATTTCGAGAAATTCGTCAACGAAAGTTAAAAAGGCTAGCGATTTAAGAAGAATTGTAAAATGTTAGACTTTTGTGTCGCAATCTTATTGGGACAAGCTTTGTTATTTTCCCCCTATTTTTTTCGAGCGATAGACACAAAGCATGCAAATGATCTTATCTTATATGTTTGGGATATACGTAGCTAGTTATTTAAAGCTAGAATAGCATGCTTGTGTCAGTGAGCTGGCCATAAAGTACTACCTTGCCAGGCTACAGGTACTGACTTCGTATAGACAAATCTAGCTTCTTTCCTAAGCTAGCAAAAGCAAGTTAACGATAAACAAGCAAGAGTCGCTTAGCCAAGTTTACAAGATCTTTCTATCCTAGTTTGAAAGACATTTGAACTAAATTCGACAACTTTAGATTAGGACAAAGCTAGACATAATATTTTACAATCTAAACTTAAATAACTCAACCTAGTGATAACCTTAGTATATAATAGTATATAAAAGACACAAAAGAACTGATACAGTCAATGTATTCAAATGTGGAGGAACAAAGGAAGAAACGAAGAAAACAAGAGCTATCGGAATGAAAACAAGAAAATTCTGGATTTCAAATCGGCCTTCTGCAATTTGTTGCATTTGTTAATTTATTTATTTGTAAAAGACTTATTAATAAAAAATATTACCATAACATGGATTTTAATTAACCCAAAAGCGATAGGGTGAAGCAAGCGCATGTTTCGGTGTCGCCCAGTACTGGTTTGTTACGGCAACTGTGACGTAACTGGTTGTATAAGAATTTCATACTAATGCTGCGCAATCTATAAGCCCATATTGCAACTGCAATGCAGATTTAAAAATCATAAACAGAATTGACCTACGACACAAATATTTTTAAAACATTTTCTCTTATGTTTCTGTACATTTTGAATATTGTAACTTTTTTTTGTGAAAAATAAAATCTCAAATTTTGAAATACAACAAAAACAGATGAACTGACGAAATAATAAATCTCAACCTCAAAATAATAATATTACGCACAAAGCAAGGTTTTGTATTTAGATCAAAGGACATTAAAGATACTGTTTTTATTACACAATTAGTCAGTACGCCTCAAAAGAGTATTTTTTATTCCTTGACATTTAATTTTATTTGAAAAAAAGGCGTCCAAAACGATGAATAAATTTTGTCGATTACGATTAAACAAAAATATTTCCTACGACATTGACTCAATGTGATCTCGCCCCGATCAAAAAAAGCCCTAGCCAAGCCGTTTTCTTTATGGTTTTGTCGTGTTTATTTATCAGTAATAAAAATGTATAGAACGGATCATGTCAAGTAAATGCATTTTTGATCGTCGTTCCATAATACGGAATAGATCGACTATGTCAGTTCCAAGCAATTTTGATCGGCATTTGTTATATAAAGATAATATATTAAGCAATCGCTTTATATATGATATAAACACCGACCAAATAAGAAAACTTCGTTAGCCTTGTTGGATGTTCGCTGACATAAAATATATGGAATTGACATGCAGCGATTCACTAATCAAATGTTGACATAATCGAACGAGCACTTCAATCCAAGCAATTTAAGAATTATACAATTATAATTTTGTAATGCAATCGCTTTATGGCATTACAAAATCTAAGAAATGTTTTATGGCTCTGTTCGATAAACCTTCGTAGGACATGAACTCGACAATACAAGATGGCACAATTATGTTGGGTTAATATCACTCGAGCCTGAACGGCAAATTTATAAAATTCCGGTCGAGGCCACAGATCCTGTTTACCTTTAATGCCTCCTCGAGGCTTAGATACCACCTTATTTGTAATACTTATATATAATTAAACATATCAAATATTGACTTTAGTTAGTACAATCAGGGGTGTTGATTCATAACCAGGGGGGTTATTACGACCTCTTATTTCCAGATAGTTTACGCCCAAACCAACTTTCATACATTTTGGTATTATGATCCCTTATAGCCGGCCAGTCAACAGTCACGTGATACTTAACTTTTACCGGCATTGACACCTTAATGGTGTTTTCGTATTGAGACAACGTCACGTGACATCAGCTGGATTGCTTTTACGTCAAACACTCAAATAAATTTACGTCAATAACAGTAACTTTTTATTAATTGTTTACAAGACAAATTTATATATATTTTTTAATTATCTCATTTATTTTTATTTTTTAGTCATATTGTTTATTGCTTTATTGGTTATTTTAGTGATTAGCATATTATATAGTAAAATAATTTGAATAAGCAAGATGTTTATGCTTATTTTGTTTTAGCTGTACTTTAACATTTATTATTCTCTCTCTCCAACTCAATAACATCATATAGATCGTAAAATTGTAAAAACTTATTGACTGAAGGAAAAAAGTACATGGTCATGAATAGATTTAAGAAAAATCTTTTCAACCTGATACAGTTAATTATCTGTCGTATCACTAAAATGAAACTTCTGGAAATCATATTAATTACAATTTTATCGTTAGCTTAGTAATTACGAAGTATTTTCTGATATTGACATTATGAATTTAACTAACATTAAACATTAATAATTATTAAAACTAAACACAAAGATTACATTATGAAATAAGTGTGCTAAAATAATAAGAGTTGAGTATTTGATGCCGTAACTTGAATGGAATTGGTTTGACAGCTAGTTCGTAAACTGGCTGGAACTTGGCTGGAAATAAGAGGTCATAACCCCTCTGATCTCTATGAACGGCTACAAAAATTATCATATATAATCATCGTATGATTTGCTATATTAATTGACGCGATTTAAAATTGAACACTATGCGTGCATAGTACCTAATAAAGATGAAAAATAAAAAATATATATATAATATTTTTTACAAAATTTATGCTCGTTTCCCTAGTTTAGCATAATATAAATTTTATTCACACATTTATTTTTAAAATATTTATTTTGTTCTAATTGCTATTAACATTTTGAGACTTCAAGAAAGAATTTGGCTTTTTCAAGTTTTGCTAATAACTTTGAACAGGTTAAAAATTATTATCACTTCTTTATACATAAAATAGCTATTGAGTTAAAAAAAATGCCATACTAAAATTAGGTTGCGGATTATTGATATTTTAAAATATTAAACCACCTTTAGTTATATAATAATTAAAGTATGTCTTCAAGTGGAAGAAACGGACAACCAGCATTTTGCAATCTTCGAGTATATACTCATTTCTTCCAATAAAATTTTGACAACTCTTGTTACTTATTTTATTTACATGTAATCTATTTCATTATCGAGCTACATATCAAACCGACTTTATTTTAATTACAAATAATTTTTCGGGTCCAAAAGCATCTATTAAAGCAAAAATCCGGGATTTTTTTAAAGTGATTGTTATCTGTTTCTTCCACTTATATCTTCAATTTAGGTAGACTATAGTCCCTTGTGTAACATTAACTATGAAAGTAGTAGCACTACACGAGACACTTTGTTATTTTATGATGAAATTCCTGAGATTGGGGTATTTCTAACAGAAACAGAAATGACAAGGAAGTTTTAATGTTAGTATTTATCCAGATAATTCAGTGGACGAGAAGACATTTACACATTCCGAAGTATTACCTAATTCTTTATTAAAAACTTTAATGTTCATTTTAATTAACAATGCAAATTATTTTCACGTTTCACTTCTTACTTTATTTGCAGATTCAGCATTCTGAGTAAATCCCAAAACTTGCCGAGAAAACACATCCGTTAGAAATATTTGAAATATTTCTGAAAGCTTTGCAGTGAAGTGACAACTTTTATAAAGTAAGGTTTAGTTACGTATGAGAATATACTGTATTTTTTTGCATAATAGTTGTGTGTGCTTGCATAACACCAAAGGTGTGGGTGCATAGATCAAGCCATTCTTCAGTATCAAAATAGCAACCATACGCATAGCATCCCAAAGATTTAATTATAAGAGTCCAGAATACATCAGAGTCAATTGTCAACTGTTTCAAATTGAATGACTCCAATCAATGACATCACACGCTAAAAGAGTACAGACTTTAATTGAGAGCAACGAGGACTCGCCAGCGACTGTTCTAACCTCAAATGAAACGCTCGTCTGTGAAAAGTCACGTAAAATAAAATAAAATGACCTTTATCATCGGATTCATATGCTCGTTGATACTGGTAAGTCATTTCACACGTTTATTAAGCAGTATAAATATCATAAAGTAGAGTAACAATGTGCTGTCCTTGAAATCGGAGTCGCTCAATGTAAAATTTACGCACGTGACGGATGTTTTGCTATTTTATCGTACCTGAAGTCACGCTAATCTGTGCTAATCTGCACTGTAAAAGTATAGTTTGAATGGTCTACTCTAAATTATTTATATTGTGTAAGTTCAGATAAAACAAGACTACAATTATATGTTTAGACAACTACAGTCCTTATTATATAAGTTAAATTTACATTCCAGGCAGCACTTATCGTGATATGGATAATATACTGCATGTTCTTTAAAGAAAAACACAAATCAGAAACAAATCAATTCACAATATCTGATTTGCGTCGCAAGAACTATGAAATAGCACAGGAACAGGAAGGGAAAGACGAAAAAATTAAAGAGGTGACAGCCGGCATCTTCATATTGCCGTCAAAAAAGATGACCGACGAGAGTTACGATAGAAGGCCTGATTATCCAGAATGTACTGCAGGAAATATACAGCCGAGAATGGATAAATTGATTGAGATATTCGACGATAGCACTCTAGAGGTGGGCAAACGTGGGCTGGAGGCCGAGACGTACCAGAGTGACGTATGAATTGCACAATACCGACACATTGATAAATAAGGCCTTACTCAATCTTTTTGATATAATGCTTAATCGAAAGATTGTCGCTTCATGCAGAGAAAGACAAAATTGTGATTTCACATTTAAAGAGATTATGACAAAAACTGAAATAAATAGGTAAATAAACCCCTAAGATATTGTCTTATATTCAAATTTGGATATTTTAACGATGATATGAAAAGTTATTTAAAAAAAAGATTTATCTAAATCTTTGTTTGTATTATATAATATTGTTGCATTCGATCAAGATAAATGGTATAGCTCAGGGACACTCTGTCAAAAAATTTGGCGTTTCTATACAAAACGCGATTATAAACAAACTGTGTTGTCACTTTGTTGTTGACGATCGTGGTTTGTATGGAAATTAGACAGAGAGTTAATGAGAGTTAATAATAATACCGTCAATCTTAAGCGAAAGTCAGTACACGTCAATGTGATTAGGTAATTTATGAGGGCGTATCAACTTACTTTGAAAAATTTACAAGAATTTTCTAAGTTTTTAACACTTATCTTAACATTGTAAAGTAGACTCAAAATAATTAAGAAAACTGGTTCGTACGTAACACTTTACTTATCGGTGTTACTAACAACATAATCGCTTTACACGTTTAGGTATTTATTAAACGCACATTGTGATACCAAATACTAATAAATAAAGATTAAAAATTTTGATTTTTTTTATTACTGGACCACCCTATTGGTAAGTTATAATTAATTAAACCAGACATTCGAAGATAACGTAACCACAATTATTATTCAAACACTAAACCATATCTGGAAAATCGAAAAGCATCCGTGGCCTAATGGTACCGTTGGTTGGCACTCGAGTAACTAAGAGAGGTTCAAACCCGGCCGTGCACCAATGAGACATTTTCTGGTCTCAAGTACAGTACAGTAAGTATATAATAGGGATGCTCATTGTCGTGGGAGAGCCATGTTTCGGCAGGAATGGGCCGGCTTGACCGATGTGATACCACGGCCTTACAGAAAACTGGCGTGCTTCGTGCCATGGTTGTGCTGTGTTTCGCTGAGTAAGTTTATCGGTGGCCTAACTTCCCTAATCCCCTATCCCAATTCCCTCATAAAAAGGCTGGCAACGCACTTGCGACTCTACGGATGCTACGAATGTCCGTGGGCGACGGCAGTTGCTTTCCATCAGGTAACCCATCTGCTCGCTTGCCCCGTAATTATAAGAAATTCACGATACTGCATGGCTTTTGTGAATCATATAAAGTTAGCCATGTTTTTAAACGTGTCCATGACAGCTTCTACTATGTCATTTAAGCCAGGTATGATAACCAACTATAAACTGCCTACGATGTGGGGAACTAAAATGGTCATAATAGCAACATTGCAAAGGAATTGCTCTGTATTATATTCATTTTAGTAGGTTTTGTTATAATAACGAATAATTTTTATAAAATAGTAGCTTCAACATCAATTTCAATTGATTGTTAAATTCCCGGTTTCTAAAATAAGTGGCTTTTTGTAAGAAAAATTACAAATGAATTGCTGTAAGCAATATTGCTAAGTGACCTTTTTAGACCTGCAGATCTCAAGAAGCTCGAGGAAGAAATTATTTTTAAAAGAAATCAATTAAGAGAGAGTACACTTAAGTTTATGTATGATCATAGATTATTCACAGAGTCCAGTGGTACAGCCCAGTACTTTACTGTGTTATTTATTATTATAACAATACACACTATAGAAGCCAGCTGCTGCTTGATTTCGCAATAAGTCGATACTTTGTATTATTCTATTGTTTGTTTACACAATGCATACCTATTTAGGCGAGAAGGCTAGAATTGGTATTCTCCGTGGGAAAAATTCAAGACCATTTTCCGTAATAAATACGAACAAATAATATTGTTCACTCAAAAAAAAAAAATAGAAAAACAGTTTTATCAATTATTTGGAAAAATAAAATATTCTAAGAGCCTGTATAAACACTTCCTTTACTATCCACAACTTACAAAGAAGTAAGGAGAAGGAGACAGGCAATCTGTCAAATATTTACATATCACGAAGCGGGGCTATCAGGCCCTTATTAATTTAAGTTTTTTCGATAAATAATTTTATTTAACTCTACTTTTTCATTACCCTATCATAATTATATAGCAATTGCTGATTGTGTATTGCTCTGTCTAAGCCCAGAAGACTCAGGAAGCACGCTTGGTGGCATAATTGCCGTAGTTGTATGTAATTGATGAGTGTCGATTGTCGACTTTTAAATATTATGAAGTCAACATTCGACTCATGTCACGTCGTCGTCAAATTCAATATCTATACATTTTCATCGGTGATTTTTAATAATCGAAAAAGATGACATGAAATAGCGCGAATGTGATGCCGCTTGTTAATCCCCGAAAAAACATGATTAAAAAAGAAACAGGTAGATAAAATTCTACAACATTAGAACAATTACTTATTAACCGACTTCCAAAAACGAGGAGGTTATATGTTCGGCTGTGGATATATATTTTTTTTATTTTTTTTTTAATGTATGTTCAACCATAGCTCCGCCGTTTGTGAACCGATTTTCAAAATTTTTGCTTTGTTATATATATTCACCATGATGGTGGCTGATGATGGAAACCATGAGTAAACGAGGGGACTCCTTAAAATTTGTATGGAAACATATAGTGATTCTGGTTTCTCTAGAAGCGTCCCAGGTATATGTTACCAAAAAGTAAGATT
>JAOTAV010026414.1:0-21330 GCA_026546445.1 Cyclargus thomasi
CCCCCCCCCCCCCCCCCCCCCCCCCCCCCCCCCCCCCCCCCCCCCCCCCCCCCCCCCCCCCCCCCCCCCCCCCCAGACAAAGTTGTGACATGGTGTGACAGTATGTTGTGTGTGAGTTTTGTGACATCACATTTCAAATGTTCAAAATTTAATAATGAAATTTTAAATATAGGGGTGGTTTCAATTTTTAAATGCAAAATTGCTAATTTGTTACATTAGGGAAGGGAGGGTCTTAGGAATGTGATAAGACAAGGGTGGGGAGAGGTCTAAAAATCATGAAATTGGTGTGACGTACTTTATGGAAGGCCCCTGACGGTCATGTAATTAATGAATTTTACAGTCAACCTAATCAGACGTTAGTTTCTTTGTTTGGATGTTAGTTCTTTTATTAGGCTGAAACTACTGAAGGGATTGATCATTGATTTAGTATTAGGTACTAAGCATCCTGACAAAGAAACTTTTATGTTAACTCCGAAACAACTCAATCGATTTAGAATCTTTTTTTACCATTCGAAAGCTTAATTTTTAGAGTCGTAAGTGCGTTGCCCGCCTTTATGAGGAAATAGGGAATGGGGATTAGGGAGGTTGGGCAACACGTAAACTCACTCACAGAACGAAACACAGCACGACGTCGTTTCACGCCACTTCACTTCGGTTTAGCCGGCCCATTAATATTCCGAGATTTCTAATGGCAAATTTCTAAAATTAACAAGTAATCGTTCAACGAAGTGGGCACGGACCAGCTAAATCAATATAAACAATAGGGTGCACTAAAATATACTAAATTTATTTGCGTGTGAAAACTAGTATTAATTAAAAGCTAGCTATTAAATGGATTAATTATAGTTGCATAATTACAAATAAATAGATTGTAAATTATCCATTCCGTAAAGCAGCTATTTTTAGCCACAAAATTAACAAACCTTCAATCGCTAATCCTGTATTATTTTCACATTTAATCATTCAATAGAAACATTTTGAGCTTATTGGTTTTTAATATTCAAAAATAATTTTACACATGATTGTTAATGGGTGAATCAACTTTTTCTTGTCCTAGACAAACCTTTAAATAAAAAGTCAATCAGCGTATTTTCATCGATAAATTAAGTTTATTCAACAGCCAATATATAAATATTTTAACCGATAATTTTCTAAATAAATACTAAATCAAAACATTTCTATGTAGAAAGGCGATGGTCCAGGGGACAAAACCATATTTTCATTCAAATTCTGGGACATATTTTGTCCCCGGACAACTGCTTGTAAACATATAAGAACTGTATTTTATTCTAAAATTCTCAGTTATAATATTGGTATATGTATTAAGATAATGTGTATATGATTAGATTTAAATTAGGTATTAGTAATTAGTGATTATTACGGTTTAAACTCGTAAAGGCAGAAATTGCGGTACAAAAAAAGTTGATTCACCCTAATATCTTGTCAAGTACTAATTTGAGTAAAAAACCCCCAATGTCATCGTTGGAGTACAAAAAATATTATTTTTAAGAAATATTTAATACAAAATTAGTAATAAATAACATTAATTACTAATAATTCCTCTTTTGTTTGAAAGCTTCGATAGGCCAAACTTATAGCATCGTTTTTTGTTCTAGGTTACATTTTTTGTAACCGATAACAATAAACGTGACAAGATCTTTTGTTTTTTACAGAAATTATGGGGCAAGAAAGCAAACGGGCTATTTCCTGTTCCCCAAGGACACTTCTGCAGAAGCGTTGCAAGAGCATTGCCTTCTAATGGAGGAGTAGGATTCGGAAATAGGGAAATAACGACGCATCGCTTTTTCACACCAGTCGTGTTGAGTTTGTCGGAGGCCATGGTATTTCCCGGCCGAGCCGGGCCATTCGTGTCGAAGCTTGGTCATGGGAGACTACAGTAACGAGAGCTTCGTGGGAAATCCGTTACAGATTTTTAAAGTTTTTTTTATGCTTGTTTAGTCGTATAATGGCAACGTTTCGACATTAAATTTCTCGTAGTTTTTTCACGTTCAGATGTGGTATATTTGTGGATTTCATTTAAGGCTTTCAAAGGTTGCCCACACTTAAAAAGGTTCATACGTTAACGAATCTTTTCAAACTTTTTCGGCCATAGAACGCTTTCGGAAATGTTGAAATATCTGAGAAGCTTGAATTCGGATTTCAGTGTAGGAGCGGCATTTACATAATTCTGATCATTTCCATTATTAACTTTAATTAAATCATGTCCCATAAAAATAGGTTTACAGTTGTGTAAAATCGTTACTAATATAAAGTAATCGTTAAATTATAATTATAATAGTAATAATAATATCTATGGACTCTTCACACCGCGTCAGTGTCGTCCCGTGGTAAGTACCTAAAGGACTTGTGTCATGGGCACCAGACAACGGAAATAAATTTAATATTATACATACATTTTAGATTTTTATTATATGACACACACATATATAATACACATCCAAGACCCAGGAATATTGGAAAATTTTTTGTTCCATCGGCGGGATTCGAACCCGCTACCATTGCGCTTGAGCTGCCATTAAGCGCTCGCCAACTAAGCCATAGAGCTCGTCATATTATGTGTCTCACAACTAGTTCTGCAGAAGCAAAATAAAAATTGTAATAGTCCAGCTCCAGCGACGTAAGTATACAAACCACCAAATTTTTTTTCACCTTCAGCGATGCTTCTTTTTATACACATCTAAAGTGTTTTTTTTAATTGTATGAATATATGATAATAACTCTCATTGAAACTAGGCCTGTTACGTAAGAGTAATTTTAAAGTGCCCAAGTGTATGCGCAGTACACAAGAGCACTCCCTCTTCCTTTACTCTCATAATCCAGTGGGACGGATGACCGATACGACGGGCGAGAGATCAGGCGCAGGACCGACTTTTTACATGCCCATCTGACGCATGGATCGTCTTACTTGTCAATCAGCCTGCATTGTCTTAACCAAACTTGGAAATAACACGTTTCCAACGCGGGAACCGAACCCACGACCCCCGAGTCAAGAGCAGAGCTCTGTACCACTAGATCCCGGAGGCGTTTATGAATATAACAGCATCACTTAAAGTGCAACACTTAATGAAATCGGAAAAAAATTGATTTTATAAAAAATTCTCAACAAAGCAATTTTATAACGATACTAAAGATGAAAGGATTTTTTTCCAGCGATGATGTATGAACAAAAGTAGCTATAAACTTTAGACTGGAGTACTCTGTCTAAGCATAATGAGATTGGCGTTATTTATAGGCATCAAACTCATTAGAGCTTTATCAGCGTCTAGGGAGAGTGTCGACGACGGCAGAAATTGTTTGAAACGAGCCTTATAGAACGACGAGATTTCGTAAAGATCATTTATTTATGTAGTACCTGTCTTTGTGATAACGGTGAGCGTCCTTGGCCTTTGGTTTGCACTCGAGAGGGTGCAGGTTCAAACCCGGATGGCGTCTGACTAGTAAGAAATTTTCCAAACCCAAGTGCATAACATTGATGATCGTGCCGTGGGAGAGCCATGCTTCCGCACGATTAGGCCGATTTGACCGGAGGGATACCACGTAACCCGTAACCCGTCTGATCGCGTGTCCCCTAAATGTCATAAAATAGTGATTATTCTTAACCGCTTGGTTTCTGAAACAAAAAACCATGGTTTCCGTTTTGTCTGAACAAGAATAACAATAATTCTAATAATATCTATGGACGCTTCACACCACGTCAGTCTGGCCCCGTGCTAAGTACCAGAGGGACTTGTGTTACAGGGAAATATATTTAATATTTTATATTATACGCATATTTAAGATCTTTTGTTACATGATACACATATTTAATACACATTGAAGACACAGGAGCATTGAACTACTTTTTGCTTCATCGGCGGAATTCGAACCCTCGACCCACGGTTACCTACGCGCTTACCAACCGAGCCGCAGAGATTGTCAAACTTTTTATCACCGAAGAACGTGCGTTCTACATTTTTTCACTCACATCACCGTCCTCTGATGTATAATTATGTTCGCGCACTCAGACGGAATAATGCTGAGAGAAAGCCGAGGGAGGGAAACTGTTAATGTAAAAAAATTAAGCATCTTCTGAGACCTCAGACGAATACGAATTCGTCGCTGATTATATTCCAACAAGGTCGTGTATGACGTGAGATATTATTCATCGCAGACACAAAACAGTACGTTATAAAGTGTAAAATGAATTGAAGACGTAAATGTAAGAAACGGGTAACTAATATTTAAAAATCTACCGGATTTTTGCGTAATGATCTGAAATTAAAATAATGTGGATTTGATTTATATAGATACACCAGCTGGACAATTAAATAGTTACAAGTTCTATTGAGAAATCAGTAAGATATTAGCAATTTGCGTTTTCTACCCATCTCTTTCTCTCAAAACGTAATTTAGTATAAACTTTGTATGCAGCTTATGGAATTTGACGTCACAATCAATATCGGATCTCTCTTTCTAACCGACAACTTTAAAGGCTTGTAACTTTGTTGTTTTCAATTTCATCAAAAAACTGATTGAACTACATCGTTTTTCAATAACGAAAGATCTATTTAAATAAATAATTAAAATCATGCGTATTCCCTATTGTGTGGAAGATAACGTATTCCTTAAAGCGTTTTAAGATATGGCAACATGAAAGATGAATAAACTGATATTGATTTGGAAATGTCCTACGTTTTATTTCGTTACTCCGTTGTTCTTTTCTCACCAATCACATGAACATGAAGAAAGCAAAAATATCAGCTGGCATGGAATTGACATATTCCGACCAAATGACGTATGTCCGTCAACTGGCTCACTTTCAATCCCCCAGTATATAAGTCATCTGGTAGGCCGATGGCTTGTATCAGGCTACAAAGCTCTTTTATTTCATTATAGGCAGTTAGAGCATGCTACAACTTAATAAAGGACATAAGTGGAAGAAGCTCGTAACTAACATTTTACAACCTTCGTAAATACGCGTTTGACAAATCCTTGGCTTCATTATCTAGCTGGTGTGTCTTGCTCCCCATCAAATCCACTTTATGTTAATTTCAAATCAATCTTCCTGTCCTAAAACGTCCGCTTACCGAAAAAAACAGATTTTTAAAATTTTTGTTACCTACTTCTTCCACTTATGTCTTAAATTTAACTAAAAATAGGTATAAATATTACCAAATATAATAACCCTTAAATAAAGTCAGAAAATATCTCAAGATACGGAAAAAATCGCAAAATATAATAATAATTCAATTCGAAAGTCAATTACTAGAGCAGAATGCACTGGGGAAGCTACTGATGTCTCGGTTATATTTCCACATTCTCAATGTAAAAGGAATACTGCGAAATCTGATAACTCGAACTCCACTCAGAGCGCTTTTGATTTTTCGATAAACCGTTTTAAAATACAGTGAGACCATCAGGTTCGTTCTCGACGTTCTAAATGACGAATAAAAACTTCCATTGAAAACATCAGTGAAGATGTTTTACCATACTCACTATTAACAATCTGTCAAAAAAAATTGACATTCCCATACAAAACGCTATGTGTTTTCACTTTATTATTGACGATCGCGGTTTGTATAGAAATTTGACAGGAGGTTAATGAACCATAACGCCAATCTTGAGCAAAAAGATAATAGTTTATGTTTATGCTATCTTAGGCTTCAGAAAAAACATATTTATATGACAGTATGATAGGTGAAGGTCTCACGTTTTATCCGCAGACACAAGTATGTTAACATTTAAATTAATCTATTCGTAGTTCGTACCTCCAATAAGCACACAACCTTTATTTTCAACTAGAATATTAGGTCTAAAAAATCGAATAACATTAAACCTACGGCGAACATTAAAAATAAAAGTTTGTTTTCTTGGACCGAATTTTTTCGCTGGAAAAATAAATGGCCCACCCCGTGACACAGGATTAGCGGCGGACGGGAATTAGCAAATGGGGTCCGCGCCCGTGGGATGATAAAGACCTCAGCGTTTTGACATGCTAATCGTTAATGGTAGTTTAAATATTAAGGCTGGCCAGATCTTAATTACAGTAGACGGTAATGATGGCGTTATTATATTCACAGCCAGTAATGAAGGAAAAGTTTTTGAAGCGTTAGAGCTTAAATGTAAGCTATTTTGAAAAGAAAATCAAATAACAAAAGATATGAAATGATGAGTGAACTGAATTTTCGTATCAAAACTTATTTAAAAAAAATGTATTTCAAATAAAATTGTGTAAAATCTTGTCATAATATTATATACCCTCTAAAAATATGGGCCAATAAAATCACCGAACGGCCCTTTAAAATTACGTACTCGAAAACAAGTCAATAAAACGATTCTTCGTGTCAATGCCTCTTAAGCCCAATTCCCCTCGGCTCATCTAACGAATTCTTTAAAAACAATCAGGCACAATTGCCCGGAGTTTGCAACTCTGAACATCACATGAAATCACTTTGCACAACTTTTACTCTTATTGAGGAATTAGTTGGGAACAATTTTCCGTTCTTTGTTCCGTCTCCTCATTTCAACGAGTGAAATTAGTATTGTGTTTTGTATATAGCACGGAAACTATATTGATTACGTTGTGGATTTATTTGTTGGTTCAGAAATCTTACACTTCTAATTTTATTTTTCCTCACCGTGAAAGTAAACTTCGTTGCTCAAAGTTGTCAAAAAATTTAATTGACCGTTATTGAGACTTGTCATTGGAAATTTTCGATGCCATAAAATTTAATGATGACTTTAAAGTCATTTGTAGTCAGTAGGTCTACAGTGTCCGCCTTTTTTATAACACATTGAATTATAAGGGAGTACCCGCACACCGCAAAAAGGAACCGCAAAAAAATTATGTTAAAAATCTGCTTGAATAAAATCTGTAATGCTATTCTTTTTTAAATAAACATTTATTCCTAGAAAGTCTATAGATATTTGTAGTGAAGCACATTCTACAAACGAAATAACAATTACTAGATATTTGCGAACACCGTCCAACCCAGAACTTCCTTCGAGTTTTCCAAGAAATTTAATTTCCCTAGCTTTGCACGACATTACTAATATATTAATCTTCGTTTTCAATAAATTCTGCGGCTGTATGCAGTTTCGCGTGTAAACATTTTGTTTACGACCAGCTGGTTAATGTTAATTTAATAATTCATTTAACTAGATTTCCGTGCTCCATCTCATTATAATATTAATTGCAGCAATATTTACTATATGCTGATAGAAATTGACTGTAAGGTGCACAAGCATTTAGTTCACATGAAATTGCAATTTTTTAGATTTTCATTAACACTTCTATTTGGTATTTTTATAGTACTACTTTTACTTATTATTTTTTTATTGCATAGCCTACTTATAAAATTAATGTTACAGCTTTATAAAAATTATTATATTTAATATAATTTTATATTATATCGATCTCAGTCGACCTCATTATATGAGCCGTAAGGCTCAACTTATACCGAAAGAGCGGCGAAGGGCAACGAAGCGAAGCGCAGTTTTAGTGTGATATAAATTTGAACTTTATTTTCGTTACTATAATACTTATTATCGACCATCGCGGGTGGGCTCGAGTGCGCGGAGTCCAGCGACTTCTCGAGCAGTCGCGGAAATCCGCGCGCCTTCTCGAGCGCGCGGATTCCCTAATTAAAACTGCGTTTCGCTTCGTTGCCCTTCGCCGTTCTTTCGGTGTGAGTTGAGCCTAAGTGAAATTATAACGGTAACGGAGTAGACGTTGATAGTGATGATAAGGTCAGAATAATAAATTAAATGAGACGAGAGAGGGCCATTAACGTGAATAATTAAATTTGAGTAACAGAAGAAGTAATAAAACTTTAGAAATAACACTCGATCCCCCGGGGCTATCGCATTTAAATCTATAGAGGAAAGTTGGGATCCGTTCGTTTATTCAACAAAGAGCGTTATAAAAGATCAATGTCACGTCGATGGATAAATAACTTTTTGCGAGAATAATGGCGCGGCGCACAATGGCTCTGGTGGCTTAGTCCGCGCGGACTTGTTCTCAACTGTCGCCTCGCCTCGCTCCCATTCACCGGCGAAATCCAGTTCACAGCAGTTCGAACCGGCTGGAACCGGATCGCGCCGCCTCGAGCCGCCTCGGTTAATTTAAGTTGGCAGCTTTGTAATTGGTGTAACGTTTATTCATTCATGGCGCAGGTCTATTCTAAGGCGACAAAGGTATTGTGCCGGTATGGAATTGATAAGGAACTCTATTATCTTATATTAATTTAGGTCCCGGATTCATTAATTGTGCTTCACGAACGGAATTGCCTTTTGATTACGATAATGGCGGTTCTGGCACGCGCCTCCTTTGTGCTCGATATGATGTAACTATTGAGCTGCCAATTAAAGACATATTATATCACCCTTTATATCACAGGTGGGGGTGCGGTTTGGCAACACCCTCCGTTACACTGACAATGTTTGCGACATCAGCCTTATGCTTGAGCGGGAATTTTATTAAAATTTTCATGTTTATAACTATCGCTTTTTAATGTAGGGCCGAGTTATTAAGGACCAGTATTAAATGGGAAATCGCTTACCTTTATGTGAAATCAGTCGTATACATCGAAATAAAAACAGGCCAATTTGAGTTCGACTCCCGTACGTTCCGTACCAGTAAAAAGGAAAAAACTGAAAAATTTGTTCAGAAACTTAACTTGACACCGCTTTTATGAGGTGGTATAATATCACCTCATAAAAGCGATATCGCCATGTAGAGGTACTTCAGCGCCATCTAGTATCAAAGAGGAAGAAATTTGCCGGAAAAAAACGTTTGTTGTATGAGAAGCCCTCCTGAATATTTAATTAGCTTTGTTTTTAGTATTTGTTGTTATAGCGGCAACAGAAATATATAATCTAGGAAAAAATCGACTGTCTAGCTATTACCGTTTTTGAGATAAAACCTGGAGACAGACAGACGGAGACACATCGAAGTCTTAATAATAGAGGCACGTTTTCTACACATTGGGTACGGAAAACTAAGAGTACACTACTCAATTTCTTTTGTATCTTAAGTTAAGATTTAACCGTTCTCAACTAATTCTAGTAGACGTGGTCGTAGTGAACAACTAGTTATAATAAAGTGGAGCTAAGCCCCGTAATCGGTGCAGGGATTATCCGGCGCAGTCGTGAATGCGAGTAGTCTTCAAAGGATTTCCCTGACATTGAACCTTTACAAAACTAGCTTCTGTCACCAGTATATCTCTCATATTTCCAACAATTTCGTCTGTAATGTTTCCAACAATTTGTAACTATCAATAACGAGGAAAGATTTGTATTTTTGTTACGTATAAACCAAAAAATTCTTTCACCTATAGATTGCCACATTATGACAGAGTGACATAGGCTATAATAATATATAGAAAATTGGCCAAGTGCGAGTTCGAATCGCGTACAAAAAGCTCCGTATACACGTAGGGTACGCTGACTTTGAATAGAGGATACTATTTATTTCGATTAATAGTTCCCGTGGGATTAGTCATTTCCAAGCGGGTAAAGACCCGTGGCTTATATACTAGTTAATTATGATTAAATTTAATTTACGACACATAATAAGTATGGTGTTATCAATATGTTAATTAAATTTAAGTTATTACTGAACTTGAGTCCAGCCGCTAGCCGCTTTTTCTAATTTAATATAATTTTTTATTATTAACAAAGTGTTAGTAGACATTCGCTCAAGATTGGCGGAATGGTTCATTAACAATCCGTCAAATTTCTATAAATTGTAACAACCATTGTATAGACAAACCAAGATTCAACAACAAAGTGACAATACAACACTTTGTTGACAATCGCGTTTTGTATGGAAATGAATAGAATAGAATAGAATAGAATAAATGACAAATTTTTTGACGGTGGGCTAATGAACTATACCACCAATCTTGAGCGAATTCACAATAAAAACAGAATTTTTTGCTCAGTCGTTTATTTCTGAAAATGTTGCTATATTTGTACAATAAAAATTTCCTATAAGCCCCGAGCATTTTCGAACAATATATTTTTGAACTATTGTATAGGGTTAAATGTATTATAACATTCTAAAACACAAATATAGTGTTTGATTCAACGAAAGTTTTTTTTGTTGTATATCTATATTTGTTGCGTACCATCAAGGAAGCTGAAGCAGAGTCAGGTTGGGGATCAAAATAAATTGGTCGCAATATGTCAAAACTTAACCGACTTACATGGAATCGATGTATTCCGACCAAATGAAGTAGATCCGCCAGCTGGCATTGAACGAATTTCTTCCATGGTACATTTTAATTTACGACTTACAATACTTGAAATGACGATAACATATAACAACAAGCACTTATCTAAGTTTTATATTACAAGTGAACAAAATAATTAACCGATTAAAATATTGTTAGCATACTGTTTTATACTAATCAGGAACATTTTTGCAAGCGAGCAGACGGGTTGCCTGATGAAAAGCAACCGCCGCGCTCGCGACATCCGAAGAGAGAAGAGAGTGGCCTTCATGAGAGAATACGGAATGGGAATGGGCGCTCGTCGCATCCACCACCTCCGCTGATGCAGCAGTCTTGACATCCGCCCACCGTCGTCGCCGAGTAGGAGTCGTTGCGGGTCCCAAGACAGCTTTAGCACGTCCCTCGGGTTCCCTGAGATCATATCTGCGGGTTTTCGTGGTTGGATACCGCTGCTGATCCTGGCGACACACGAGATACAGTGGTGTGAATGTGTGGTGGGCCAAAGCCCGTTTGAAAAAAAGGACAAAATTAAACTGACCGAAAGAACTAGAATTAAACTATTCGAAACAACTAAACTACGACTATTGCTTGACAGGACGTAAACTGTTATAGCTGTTAAGCATTCGGAAACATTTTCTTAATTTTTTTGCACTCTACTAGTATAGAATCCTTCATGCGCGAGTCCAATTCGCTCCTGGCCGGTTTTAGTAATTTGACCTTTGCTTCCTCGGAATTAAGCAGTAGGTACACAAGCAGGATTGAGTAGTACGTAGTTACGTGACGTATAAAGTGTTGTTAGACCCGGGTAAGATCATAACTGGCAACTTAAGTACGTAAGCACAAGATACAAAGTTGTGAGGGTAGAATGAAAAATCGCTTAGTTTATTTTACAGTCAGCAAAACAATCAGTTATAAAAATTATATTTCTTTTTATATCTAGAGAGAAAGTGAACAGACGGATTACCTGATGGAAAGCACTCGTGACATCTCGATCGCAAGTGCGTTGCCGGCATTTACGAGGGAATAGGGATATTAGGGTTTAGGGAAGTTGGGCTACCGGTATACTCCTATTTACTCTTATTTCTTCTCCCTATTCCTTTTCCCTATTTCCGAGTTCAAATCCCTTAGCGTCTAATGGTGTGTCTCTCTGCTCGTTTGGCCTCTGCTGTCATAAAAAAAGAAATGAAAATATTTGTGTCGTAATCTGCTGACCGTCAGGCGACAGCGATGTTATTGTCGTGTAGCACACACCCGGCGTCGCGCACGTCCTGTAACTATTACGACTGCTACATTCTTACATTTTACACAATCCCACTTTATTTCCAGATTAATTTCATCATCATCAGCATCTTCATCTTCTTTTTTGATAATACTATGAGTAGAAACAATCTATTTACCTTTTTGAAGAAGTATTATGAAGATTAAGGGCCTGTTTTACCGCTTACTGATAAGTGTCGGATAGCCTATTCACAACTTTTTTTAACAGATGATGTGTGGAGAATCAGTCAAAAAAGGTGTGGATAGCCTATCAGAAACTTTATCAGTATACTCTGAAACTGGTCCTTAAAGTTAGTTTTTGTTTGTAACGCAACAGTTTCGAAGCTACAGGGTAAATTTTGATGAAATTAAAAATATATTTTGGTAAACATAGGCAGTACCGGTTATTAACCCTCTCTGTCAAAATTTTACTATTTTTAACAAACCAGCCACGATCGAACACCGCCGCATCCATCACCTTGTTTTCAATCTGATGGAAAGCAACTGCCGTGACCATGGACACTCGTAACAACCGTAGAGTCGCAAGTGCATTGCCTTTATGATAGAGTAGGGAATAGGAATGCAATAAGGGAATCAGAGAAGTTCACTAGGTTCACCTGTAAACTCACTGAATGAAACACAGTACAACGTGTGCCGTTTTGTGTGAGGCCGTGGTATCACTCCGGTCGAGCCGGTCCATTCGTGCCTAAGCAAGGCTCTCTTAATGGCAACGAGCATCCGTATTATGTACTTGAGGTCGGAAAATGTCTCATTGGTACACTCCTCCACCCGGGTTTGAACCTGTACTATCTCGAGTGCGAAACACAGCTTTTACTAGACCACGCAGGCTCTAAACATACATTTTTAAGGCGCTTAAAGACTGCAACCGCTCAGTTCGAACAATGGTGCTATACAAACCAAATACTCTTTACCACGTACACTCACAATCACCCGAAAACCACAAAAACGAAACCCAAAATGGACGCATCACTACAATTTAAACTTTTTCATCTTGTCACATCCACTGGCTTTTTTCTCTTTGTGTTTCGATTCTCGTCGATTGAGTCAACTTTTCTGCTCGTGCAGATTTGAGCGCCAACGGCAAATAGCCGGCGTTACACGCTCAAATTGCGCCATTTTTGCTGCAGGACTTGGCCATTTGTGTGCATAAAGTAAAGGTTTTGGACTAACTGCCGTTCGCAGAGGCTAATGATGATTCAACTTTAAGTTATAAAATATGGGCTTTGAAAATACTGGACAGATTGTGATGAAATCATAGTAATACAATATGTCAAATAATATGCGCAAAGAAGGCATAAAAATGACACCACATTTGACGCAAACCGAAACCGGAAAAATATCAAAATAACAACACACTACAGTATTTTTATATCATTTTTCATTTAAATACTTCAAATATAATATTTGTGATTGTGACGAAAAAATGTGGTTAATTATATTTTTGTCGGCGTTAACTGTTAAGTATACAATCAAGATGCTATTAATTACTTAAAGTCATGTTGTCATCTTTTGGGTTATTGTCAAAGTTAACCATAACTGAACCTATTGCTGCTCCCTGGTGCAACTCACTCTTAGGGAGCTAATCTTAAGCTCTACGTACACGTCAATATTAGTTTGACTTACAGTTCATTGATTGCCAGATTCTATCGCAATATATATGCCTCGTATACTTTGGACTTTGTTTATGAATAACTTTGCCGTAGGCTTTGCAGCTTCGGCACGAATGGTTAGGCCGGCTAGACCGAAATAATACCACGGCCTCACAGAAGAGTGAGTGAGTTTACTGGTGGACCAACTTCCCTTGTCGTGTGCACTTCCTTTTGTTACCTCCTCTTCAACATTTTCTTTATTAGGTCTACTGGAAGAGATTCCATTGGATTAGTACCTTTGTACCAAATTGTGTTAATTTTAAATCTTTCTTTGTAATTTCTTTATGTGTACATAAATTATTAAATAAATAAATAACAGTACTATCTTCTAGCTATGTACAGTCTGGCTACTATAAGTTGAGCCTTGCATTTATTTCGACTAGCAATATTCCAACACAGTCTTTTGTTTTCGTTTAAAATTGGACTACATTTGGATTTCATGATTTTGATACCTCTTTTTTACTCGTCCAGAGTCTGATTTTTAAAAATAGCAAATGAATTATACTTCGAATGACACACACATTTATATTGTTAGCTACAACACTTTTTCCGATAAGAATATCACTTTGTTTTTTACAAAAACCTATAGATAAATTATCAATATCCTTTTTTATCACTACAATAATTGTGTGATGGTATCAAATTTCATTTTTGAATTTGGAAGGTTTTTTCTAGGTTCTACTTTTAATAGTCAGACTTTATGTAAAAGCCCTATAATTTTAATTGCGGGTTTTGTTAAGAAGTTACTTTGTATGTTAAGCATTTAATTTAACTACGAGGACGTAGTCGAGGGCAACAGCTAGTTTAAGTAAGAAGTTTGGTTCGAATGGACCGGCTCTAAGGAAGTGTCTTGTCAGAGTCTACGGCATCACAGAAAACTGGCGTGAAATGGCGTTGTGCTGTGTTTCGTTCAGTGAATGATTTTACTGGTGGCCCAACTCCCCTAATCCCCTATCCCTTATTCCTAAAGGCCGGCAACGCACTTGCGACTCTTCGGATGTCACGAGTGTCCATGGCCGACGGGTTGAGTTCCATCAGGTAACCCGTCTGCTCCCTTGCCCCCTAAGTATCATTAAAAAATGCTGTACATGCATGCGCAACCGCTGCATTTCTGCATCGCGCTATCGAAGTTCTCTAAGTGCGTCGACATTATATACGGCAGCTGAAATCACGTGCGCTCCGGCCTAATCAAGCAAACCTCGCTAGGTCGGAACTTCGGAATATTTTAACAAAACCGGCCACCTGTTCATCAGGCTGTTAGCACTTTTAAAATAAATCCAATGCAAGGTATCAGATTGATATCCCCTGGGTACGAACGCTATTCCCCCGCCCGTACCAGCCCCTGCATCGGCCAATTGCTCAAATGAACTTTGTTTCACCCTCGCATTACATCCTTCCCCTGAGAATAAATATACAAAATAAACCCTATTCCGTTCAACATAAGAGCTATTAAACAAGCGAGCAATTCACTTTATTATAAACCCGATTGATTTATGTAACTGTAATGCTACATAATTAAAGAGTATGTGCTTTGTGATGACGCGTTTTGTAGCGACATTAATATTTATTTTATCCCTATATGAATGAATTTATAAAATTATTAGGTTGGTTTATATTATATCAAGCTAAATGTCCAAAAACGTAAACCCGACCGCAGGAACCATTGCAATTTAAACATCAAGTAATGTATATACTTCACCTAAATGGGCGGAAAAAAATATTGGAACCGCACAATTTCGACTTCAAAATCCGCCATTTTGATTCATGTACCCAGTATCACTTGCGCTATCGAGACGAATCTAACGATACCTCATACGTTAAAATCTATCAAGCCGTTTAGGCTACAGAGAGCATGCCAAACAATTATACATACAATACATACGTACTCTCGAAAAACATAGCCCTCCTGGTGCAGTAGGGTAGTAAAATTACAAGTATTTTTAATGCGAAATTATTTTTATGAAAAACTTAAAGACTGACAGTCTTTCCTTCCCTACATAAGCAATTTTTTATCGACGTAGTTAAGCTTTTTAATTTTAAACTTAGAATATTGTGTACAGAAAGATTATTCCACTACAAAACCCAAAGTTTCTCTTAGATTGGTAATATTTTCTCTATTGTTAGCTTAGTTATAAATTAAGATGTGGAACCACACGAAAACTACAGTATAAATAGACACAGTAGCACAAATCAAAGATATTCCTATTGAGTTGTATTCTCAAAGTTCTTTCTTAAACCATATTATGTGCTGAATTGCGCTTTTTTTTACCAGACTTTTACATGATTGTGACTTGCTATTAGTAACTTTTTCAATAACAAATAGATACCACAGTAAAGGTATGACACAGAAGAATACAAAATTTAAAATGGCCGTCGCTGCAAAATGGCGGATAATGTAGTTTTTTCAATTCTATAAATCAAAGGTTATCAAATCAAAGGGCTTGGTTCAACGCAGTGCACTATGCAACAACCTAAAATATTTAAAAGTAAGAATTTTTTCAGTTAAACGTTATACATGTTATGATTTTAAGCTTATTATTATTTCCCATAATATTTCAAACATCACCATCCGCTCATTACTGCGTGTTTGACAGCTTTCCGGCCGTTAATTTCTGTTTAGATACTGAAGACAATTGTATAATGGAGGGAAATTGAAAGAGAGCCAGTTGACGGACCTACGTTACTTAGTATAATGTGTTAATCTTATGTAATTCGCGATTTGTCAGCTGAGTTTGACATAACGCGACCAATTTACTTATATCAACGGTCTGTATCTGGTTTCAATTCTTTGATTTTGCAACCAAAATCCTGGACTGCATTTTCCGTATCTGCGTTGCGAGGAATGTAATTTTACAAAGAAATATAATTGCTGCTCTGAACGAGATCCGGCTAGTTAGCTATTCTTTTGGTTCTTATAAAACATTATTTTGGAAACGCAATTTCAAATCCACACCACCCGCTTTTTGTTTTTTTTTTTTGTTAGTAAAAAAATACTGCTTTATTATGCATAATTTTAAGTGCATACGCCTTATAAAGACAATCCTGTATAAAATTGGTCTACTGTTTAACATGTAAACTGTAGTACTCCTGGTGTGCTCAATACAATATTTGTCAAATTATAATTTGATTTCTATTGTAACGTATTTCTGTAAAATTTTTAGGGCTTCATAATTTAGGTACGAATGTTGTTATTATTCTTAACATCCCAAAATAAAATGAGAATAAAAAAAATATCTATTCACTGTTGTCTTGATGTTTTAAAATCAAAGTATACAAACAACAACTTAAGCAAAACAAATTTGTTTTTGCCTACATTTCAAATAAATCCGTTTGCTTTTTCCTGAAAGACTTTCTCACGAAACTTATAATCCATGTAACAGTTAATATACAAGTAAGAAACATTTCATCAAATGTTTTTCTGTGTGGCTTATGTATTGTCGGCCCATTCGTCGAAACATGGCTATCCCATGGCTCTATCCTGTATGATTAGTACTAATCAGTTCATCACCCTCACCAAACGAGAATCCACACTACATTCTTATTTCAGCTCGAGTTTTAAACAATTCTGTGCACTTTTAAATACGGACTGTTGGCATAGCTGAGCAAACACGTAGGTAGAGTTTAATATAAAAAGACATTCGTCCCGTCTGTGTCCCCATCCCCGGGGAGAGACATTCGATTTAGCTGCTTAATCTCTATCCAACTTGTTTTGAACCTTATATCCATGTCGGCAGTCTACAGAGTATGGTATGGAACTGTTTACAATTAATTTTGTACAGACTATGAAAATTCACAATTCATTATAATAATAATAATATCCATGGACGCTTCACACCACGTCAATCTGGCCCCGTACTAAGTTAAACTTAGGGTAAGTTACAGGTACCAGACAACGGTAATATATTTAATACTTTTATACTATACACATATTTAACATTTTTATTATATAATACACATATTGATTATACACCCATGACCCAAGAACATTGAAAAACTTTTTGTTCTGTCGACGGGATTCGAACCCGCGACCCAGCGTGAGCTACCAAAGCTCAACCACTGCACCACAGAGGCCGTCATTCATTCATTACCAGATGAATTCAGAGACTTACCTTTCGATATTTTCAAATTTGTTTCTAATAATGTTGAGGAGTATTTTACGCAAAAAAACAATAATATAACTATGTATTTGAATTGAGGTAGTCACTGTGGATTGTTATTATAATGTAGGCAGATTTAACAGTATTTTGGCTAATCCATATTCTGAAAATGCGAAAATATTATTTGAAATTGTTGATCCCTTAAACATCCTACATACGTTTGAGGGATGTATCAGCAATAGGTATGTATTTATATACTTGTTGATTCCTAATTTATAAATAGTTACTTAAGTTGTATATAATATAAAAGGACGGCATTATCGAAAACGATAAAATCCTTTTTTTTCTCTTAGTATAAAAAAAACTATGTATAGAATTGAGATGACAAATTTACTACTATTATAATATTTATTTTTGACTTGAATATGCTTTGATTTTGCATATTTTTAATAAATAAAACGCCACGAACACTAAACACGCACACCACAATATTTCGTTAAAATTTGTTTTTTTTTTAATAAAACTTAATGGCCTGGTCACGATACCTTTATGCCAAATTGAAGTCTGTGATTAAATTGAAAATAGATTAAAATTTTTTATACCTCCTATATATTATCATATTCGACCACAGGGTGAACTTAACCAATAATGAAACACCTTAATGAAGCCTTATCACACGTCCTAACGGTCACAATGATCAACAAAGGGCGGTTGAAATTGTGCCAATATTAGATGGCACCACACATGGCAGTAATACGCCAAATTGTAATACGCCAAATTCCAAATTCCGCGTTCGATCTATTGAATTACCAAATCCGATATTTATTAAATTGCACGAGCCGAGAAAAATATGATTTGTAATTTGCGTGGTATACGTCCCGTGAATTGTCACCAATGAATGTGATTTGATGAATAATTATATTATTTTTAAAGTAAATATAAAGAAAAGGGGTATCTTTGTATGGAGCTAGGACCCACTGTAGCACGATGACACTTGCATGTCAACATTTAAAGTAATAAAGATTATTAAAATTATTGTTGTAAAAGTTTAAATCCATTTTAAAAGTATAAACAAAACGTTCAAACGTCTGTTACTTGTCTGTTTGTTATTATTTATTTTATATTTTCACGCCCTAACGTAAACAACCAATCAACTTAATTTTTTTGGTTATTTACCTGACTGCGCCAGAAGGATATGTTTTTTGAGAGTATGTATGTATGAATGTTTGTGTGTATTGTTTGGCACGCTCTGCAGCCTAAATGGCTTGATGTTTTTAACGTATGAGGTATCGCTCGTTATCCCAAGTGACCGTGGGCACATTAAAAAATTAAAAAATCAAAATGGCCGATTTCGTTGTCAAAATTGTAAGGTTTTACATTTTTTTTTCGCCCATTTAGGTCGAGTAGGGTATCAAAATGAAGGGCTTTTAAATTCCATTCTAGAAATATACATAGCTTGATGTTTAAATTTCAATGGTTCCAGCAGTCGGGGTTTTTTATTTTCGGACATTTAGCTTGTACTATATGCCCAGTGCCAACAAAACATTACTTAGAAGTCATACCCTAAATAGACTAGCAATAATTTCTAGAATGCTAATAACAACCTACAGCCAGAACAAACAACCCCTAATAACGTCTGTTTACATTCGGCAGTTCGAAGTATTGTCTATTCACTGAATTTAACAATGGTTCTGAGAAATATAATGTATCTCTCTAATGTATACTTCAAATTCGACTAATTTACTAAGTAAACGCATATTCCACATTTGTATTTGTGAAATAATACTAATATTTATTGCATTAAAAATAGTCGACAAGGTCTTACAATACTATAATTAGCTCATATAGCAATAGCGTACAATTCACTTTTAAAATTATATTACATTAAAAAGAATTGAGGTAAAACAATTAAAAAATAAAAATTATTTATAAATCATTATTAACCTATTAAACGATTTTTTATTGAACCATGAAAACGTTAAATACGTAATTTATTGATAAATATAATAGCGCGTCTTAATCCATTGATTTACAATTCTTTATTTAAAAATATTAATAATTAATCAATACACATCAAAAAAATTCCAAATGAAGAAGTGGAAGAAGAAGAAAGAAAAATATTAAACTACCCACGGTGCTCCCCGCGTAAAACGGCCTATGTGTCTAGAATACCAGCTAATTCTATGGCAAGTTGTATTGTATGGGTATGAAATTAATGATTTATTATTATTATTTTATCGTTCGGTGGTCTATCCAGCGGCTTCAGCTTGAAAAAGTAACAAGCAGTTAACCCAAACTCACAAAATTTATAATATGTTTAAGTAGTATAGTAAGTAAATTTTTGGAATGACATTTAGGGAACAAACTAGCTGACAGGTTACCTGATAGAAAGCAACTGCCGTTGCTTATGGACACTCGTGACATCCGAAGACTCGCAAGTTTGTTACCGGCCTTTATGAGGGAATAGGGAATGGGAATAGATAGGCATAGGGGAATAGACCTAAGACAATTTCCCGCCCCCTAGGATCGTAGTCAAATAAAAATCGCAGTGCGGACATGATCTAATTTTGAAAAAACTTTCTGGAAAGAACCGTCATTACATGTTTCCAATCACACACGTATGTACGGAGTTATTAGATTTCGTTACAGGATAAGCAACGAAATATTCCGCGTTTTTTTTAAATGGTCCGAATTTATAGCCGAGTCAGAATTATGAATTGGTCTAATATTTACAATATTTTGTTATTTTCTGTAAAATTTTTCCGCCGCCTAAAAAGTGCCGCCCGGGGCGGGCCGCCCCCCTACTACGCCACGGAACAACCAACCAAATTTTCTCCTCAACTTTTTTTAACGAGCATTCGTATTTTACATGATCAGATCAGATCAGAAAATTTTCCCACCGCCCCACCAGAGATCAAACTTTGAACCCTGTCGGGTGCGAGCAAAACGTCTCCATTAGACCACCTCGTCTACAATAACTACAAAAGAGGTTACATTTTCAATAGAAACCACTGCATATTTTCCTGCCAGTTCCAACACGGAAATCTTCATCGAACCAACGTTCTGCGAAATGGGTTTCTCGTCCATCGAGTTACACATTTGCTCTTTTCATGTCCTACAGCTCCGCTCAGAGATCCGTGATATAGGACATCAGTTGTTATAACGTTGGCATAAGGATGTTCTCGGAGGTAAAATAGGTATAAGCAAGCCGTATTTCCATTGTACACTGCTATGATCCTATTATATTCGTCTCTCTAATGGATTAATGTTTCGTTCATCGGTTGGATATTGATGTCGAGTTGTAAAAATATCACTAAATAAAATGTCCTCGGGATTTTAAGCTCGAGTCACTGAAAATTTTATATTTTGTGACACGGTAAAACACTGTCGGCTTGAAATTACAACATATCGACAAGAAGCTATGTATATTTCGCCGTTCCAGTTGGCTTATCCATTTCAATATTGTAATTCCGAAAGTGTGTATGTCTGTCTGTACTCATCACTCCCAAACCACTTAGTCGATATCTTGGATGTATATTAAATGTGTATCATATAATAATAAATATTATTATTCTAAACAAAAAAATAAAACCGACTTCCATAGGAAAAAACAAAAATAATAATAAAGAAACTAAAAAGTATTAAATAAAATTTATTCTTTAATAGTGTATGTTTCAGAATTCGGTGGAGCATCAGCCTATTTCTGTACACAATCTTCATTGTTTTAAGGTCGATACCAGCTAACATGTCATGATTTGTCTAAATTTAAATTTTTGACTGGTTTCTTTGGAAGTCGGTTTTAATTTTTTGTTAAAAATATTTATAATTTTACCCTTTTTAGTTACCCAAAATTATAATGCCTACACCTACAGAGAACCACTAGGCATGATACATATTTTAATGTTATTCAAGGGGCAAGGGAGTAGACGGTTAACCTGATGGAAAGCAACTACCGTCGCCGTAACATCCGAAGACGTTACGACGCCGTTTCACTACAGTTTTCTGTGAGGCCGTCGAAACTTTGGCTCATTCGTGCCGAAGCATGGCTCCCCCACGGCAAATATATTATCT
>JAOTAV010026425.1:0-21328 GCA_026546445.1 Cyclargus thomasi
CTGACGTCAGACGCGGCTGACAGCCCATACAAAACGTCCGCGACTGACGTCAGACGCGGCTGACAGCCCATACAAAAATGTCTGTTGTTGTTGTTGGTACACTTCAATGTACTCGTATAATGGGGGAAATTTAAGGAGAGACAGTTGACAGATCTACGTCAATTGATCGAAATATGTCAAATCTATGTTAGTCGTTATCTGTCGGCTGAGTGTCATAACCCGGCCAAATTACTTAGATCCACGATCTGTATCTGTTTCAACTTCCCTGATTGTACAATTATTATCTAGATCGCGGCTGCCAGTCGCGTCCGTCCAGTATGTTTTCCGCTTTACGTGTTTCTTGTGTGACATAATACAACATAATATTGTTATCCAGTATCAAGTTACCACATACAGTTGCCACCTCGACATAATAAAGTCGTAAACAACTACCGAATATGTTATCGATTTATAATAAAACTCCTAGTGTTCCGGCGATCCTGGTGTTTCGTAATGAATGGCTTTTAAAGTAAAAGTAGTCGTTATAACAATAACCATGTGATACTTACTAATAAGATGAATGTGAAAGTGTCTGAATGTTTGTCACCTCTTAATATCTAATAGGTAAGAACCTCTGAACCGATTTTGATAAAATTTGGTATGGGTATATAGTAGACATTTTGGTAGAAAGATATAGCAAGAAAGCTAAGATGCTGAAAAATGAACCGATTCAAAACGATAAGCGAATTTCGATGCAATCCAGTGTTCTAATATTTTTTTGGTTAAATAAATTGTTGTGATTAGTAATCAAATCAAAAGTAGTAAGTAGTAAGTTATTAACATGAGTTTTTGCAGTTTAATTTTTTTTATTCTTTTTATTCAACTTTATACAACACAACATGTTTCGACAGTAATACGCTAAACTGGACTAGCAGTTTGTAGGCGTTCCGCTCAATCACAAAAAAAAATTAAACATGTCACCTTAGATACAACAAAAAACCAAAATAAAAATAATAATAATACTAGTATGGTATACAACGTGTGTGTGGATGTGTGTTGTTTGTCTGTATGATACGTTATACAATTTTTAGTGAATCCAAGCATTTCTTTAGTGTTTATTATACCATAGACCAATTATTTTATTCTACCCATTAATTCTAACCATATAAGGTATAATTCCTCTATGATTATACATATAATATAATTCATTTATGGTCCTACAGATACAGGCCGGGCCGAGAACTTGACACTTTAAGGATCAAAACACTCCTATAACATGTTCGCTAATGTAGATCATTCTAATTTATTTTAACACTTATACAACCGTTATTCTAACCGTATAAGGTTCAATTTTAAAGAATTTCAGAGTCAAAATAACGAACACATAATACATATCCGAATTGTGATCGGTGGAATGGAATATTAAGCTCCTAATATTTATGGTAGCCTGGTAACTCGATAGCTGATAAGTGGGTAACTATTAATATTGTCTGCCTGTTTCAGCACTTATGCCTGGGATACACGAGGCATTTTTTTTGAGTTAGAACAGCAAGCTGGCTTTATTTTTAAAATAGTCGAAAGCGTCGGTGGCCTTGTGGGTAAGACCTTTGGTTCCCACTCGAAAGGGTTCAGCTTCGAACCCGGGTGGTGTACGAATGTGACATTTTCCGATCTAAATTACTTAATACGGATGTTCATTGCCGTTGGCATACTTCGGCACCAATGGGCCGGTTCGACCGGAGTGATACCACGGACTCACAGAAAACTGGCGTGAAACGGCGTTGTGATATGTTTCGTTTAGTCAGTGAGTTTACCGGTACCTATCACCTAACTTACCTAATCCCCAATTCCTATTCCCACTCTTTATTCCCTCATAAATTAAAGGCTGGCAACGCACTGGCGACTCCTAAGATGTCGCGAGTTTCCATGGGCGACAGATCACGACATATTGAATAGACATATTCCGTGACATAAGCTTCTCAACTATCTCTCCATCTTCTTTTTTTTTTTTTAATGGCGACTAGCTCTCTATCTTCTATTATATAAAAATAAGTCGGGTTTTCCTTCCTGACGATATGACTCCAGACGGCACGAACCTATTTTTAAGGTTTTTGCATTTGTTGGAAAGGCTATAGGCTACTATTTTTTTGCGCCCAAGAAGATGGACACAGGATAACTAGTATCACAGAATAATTAATAGTACTAGAACAGAAAACTTACTTCATAAATATGTATTATTATACAAATGAAATGACAGTTTATGGTTTAGTTCACTTTCTACCGACATTGGCATAGTGATGAGGTTTTTATTTTATACACAGTATTATAATTAAATCTTCTCTATTCTGTAATGTGTAATTTTTAGTTAATAATTTAATACAATTGTCATATGAATGTAAATAAAACAATCTTCTTTATCATTATTAAATTCGCATTTAATAAAGAAAGTATAAATAGCGATGGTAAAGTTGACAGGGCAATCTCTCCGAGACAAATATGAGTTTCATGCCCAAGGGAACGCGGAGGAAACAAAATTACATTGCTTTCGGGAATCCCATTAAGAAATATTCTATATTCCTCACAGTTTCTATTGCTAAGTTGTCCTAAAAAATTAAGTTTGTACCATCAAGAAAAGGTACATTTATACTACCTTACTAATGTTACAAGTGCGACAGTATGTCTGTTTGTCTGCCTGTTACCTCTTCACGCCCAAGCAGCTTAACCGATTTTGCTGAAATTTGCCATGATACTTTGAGTCCCGGGGTGGGACATAGGATACTTTTTATCCCGGAAAATGCACAGTTCCCACGCGGTAAGCGAATTTTTCGTCAACGGATTAGCGGTCATCATCTAGTATTCTATATTTGGCGCAATTTCTGTTCCTTTATTTGCTAAGTAGTCTCAAAAGTTTAGGTATTTGGGTAGAAGAAGGTCGGTGGACATGAAAAGCTACGTGATTTACAACAATACTTTAACACGTGTATAATATGAGTCCTATAGAAGTACCAGCGTTGAGAAACATACGTTTATGTTAAGGCAAATTCATGACACTAGTGCAATGGCTGCTACTGAACAGAGTGTCGAGTAAGTTTTTGTTGACATTAGATCGTGAACGCATTTCGCGTAGGATTCTATATGGGATTTGTACAGCGCCACCTAGCGACGCAAACGGTCACATATACAAATCCCATATAAAAATCCTAGTAAACGCGTTTACTGTCGAATGTCAAAAAAAACTCGCACTCGGCTCTCCGAACTCTGGATGTTACAATGCAGTCGCTTGGCTTTACAATCCTGCATCGCGCTATCAAAGTTTCTGAGAACGAACAACATACTATAGAACGGCTGAAATTACGTCAGTGGGGTTTCGGCCCTAGCCAAGCATGCTGTTTCACTCGGTCTGAAGATCTTCCTTTTCGGCCCCTAAAACTCTATTTTTTATATAGACACTCAGCCCAGGAGAAGAATATATGATAATTTATAGTGGAAGACATACGAAATTCCTACGCGAACGAAGCTGTATGCAACATGTAGTTCAAAATAAATTCAAATACAGAGCTGAGTATTTGATGTCGAATTTCGACGACGACATCGACGTTTGGACGTCGAAGTTCAAACTTATATTGTCCCAAGATTATGGCCTAAGATCCCACTACACAACGACCTACATCGAGATTTTATTTCATAAAATTGCCTTCATCCAATAAGCAATTGGATGAAGGCAATTTTATGAAATAAAATTTGCCAATAGATGTATTGGGAGTTGAGACTGGGTTGTAAGCAGTCCATATGTGTGATTAGAAAACATTTTACTTCTAATTTATCGCACTGATTTAAATGAATTCCATTTCAGTCAAAAACACGAAGCCTACAGAATACACTATCATTAGACAATTTTTTTCCAACTTTCATCGTCAATTTCGAGTGGATTATTGCAACAGGTCCAGTTTAGGTGAAACATCAACCTGAAAACTGCGCCTAGTTCTTATAACTAGTAGGAATCTTTGAAAATCATTCACTTTTGGTTGAGCTGATTTTTTGACAACCTAGTCGCAATTACAATTGTAAAATTTTTCGTTTTTAATTTTTTTTATTTGTTTTTTTTTTGTGTTGTGTTAGTTTGACTGTTGGGGGAGGTGATCACGGAAGACCAGAGATAGCGGCGACTGTCACTATCATAACCTGAGTGGTCACCTTTTCCTCATCTTTTGCATTGCACTGCGTTTTATTTGGAAAATATTTTGTATTTAGTTATAAGTTTAGATGATATCTCTTTTTTTAATTATTTGTTTAATGGCTGTGTAATGTTTTTAAAGATGGAAATAAAGTTTATTATTATTAATATATTTATTGACATAATTATTTTATTTCATAAAAAGTGTCTTTTATCAATTTAGCTTTCCGTTGAAGGTTATTCTGTAGAAAATCCTATACTTTAATCAATTCTGACTAATTTTATTATAAAACTAATGTTGCGGTTTATTTGATGTATGGGTTTCTATATCAAAATTATAAGAGACGAATAGTAGGCCATTTTGTACTACTCTATACAATTATGTGTGATTGTGTATATTTGAGACAAAATAGCTTTCAAGGTGAAGGTTGTTGTGCAGCGGGATCCTATACTAGTTACCCCTGAGGCTGTTGTTTTGTAGAAATAGACAGTTTATTATCCTTATAGACGTCTAGACCCAATATTCTTGTAGAAAAGTAGTGAGGTTTCTGAGGTCAACACTAATCGATATATTAATACGCGAGCGGAAAACTTTGTATCCCATTTTACGAATGAGGCGTAGATGTAAAAGCATAAATTTTTCCCAGTTATAATTGATATGGAGGAGAAGCGTGGAATACCACTATTATTTTTAAATATGCTTTGATCCTGCATATTTTTCATAAATGAAAAACAACGCACACTACAATATTTTGACATGACACGATAATAATCATACACAAAATACTCTTTTGTTTATGGTTGAAGTCCGTAATTTTTTCTTGGTACAATTTAATGGCCTGGTAACGAAATCTTTATGCCAAATTGAAAACTGTGATTGAATTAAGAATTATTTATGGTCGAATTTCGACCACAGAGCGGCCTCTGGTATCTAAATGTATAAAAGTCGAACTGACTACAAAGTGATCTATCAACGCACAGCACAAACCACTTATATTTTATCACCTTTTGGTGAGCACATATCTATCAGAACCGTACGAATCAAAGTTCTTTTACCTTTGAATTTGACAGAGAACGATCCGGGCGACGGGCTTTTTGGCGCGGGGAAGTATGCAAGGTTCAATGACATTTCATACATTGTATTATCTGTGGTATGTTAGAACTCCTTTGGTTCGCCATTATCGGCTCGTTCGGTTCTGACTTCTGATATATGTGCGTTCGGTTCTGATACATGTGCGTTCACCACACTGTTCTACTGTCCAGTGCGGCCATACTAGCTAGGGCTATATAACGACTAGCTTTATAGTTCTAGCCAGTATGGCCCCGCTAGACAGTAGAACACTTCACCACAAGCGTGCAGTTTACCCCAAAATACTGACAGTTTTTCGATACTTTCGTAATTCTACCATGGTCATGCTGTATCTAAAAAATAGTTTTATTGGTCTCTCCTTTAACTGTTTCAATATACTTCGCTAAACTGTATTATATATCCACAAAGGTTACTTTCTATGTAATATACGTTAAAGGAATAATAACCTAAGGATAGGTTTCAATAGTTAGCAATAAAAGGGCTCAGGCGATTTGGAATCAATGGGAAATCCTTAAGAATATTAGGGTCGGGAAGGTATTTTCTTTTCACTAGTAATATCTTGTATTTTCCTTACATGCCTACGTCGGTATTTTGTGACATAAACACTATTTTCCGTAAGATTTAACCTGTGATTGTGAATATTAGCGAGGGTTTTTTGCGTTTATATTCATAATTCTGTTAAAATATTGCAAGAAGTACGACATGATTGCAGCTGAGAAACATGCAAAGAAATCTTTTTGTGTAGGGATTAATGAGCATTTTTACCCGACTGCGACAGAAGGTTATGTTTTTCGAGAGTAGACTTTATAGCTCAAGTGACACTGGGTACATTAACGAATTTAGAAATCAAAATGGCGGACTTTGAAGTCAAAATTCGAAGGTCGAGTAGGGTAACAAAATTCTAGAAATATACATAACTTGATTTTTAAATTGCAATTTTTAAACTGCAGTTGGGTTTTCTGTTTTTGAACAGCTTTTAATATATATCTTTTGATTAGATAGTTAATAAATAATTTACTCTGTAGTAGGTTTGTGGGGGCCGGAGAGGAGTCTGGGCATCCGGGGCACCGTCTAAAAAGCGGGGCCTCACGCCGTAATATACTCGTAAAGGAGCGCGGCGCGTGGCCTTTTTTCATGTACTAAAATTAGGGAAGCCAAAACATTTATAATATCTTGTCCAAGGTGCTGGAAGACCTAAATCCGTTATTATCTAAATAAGTATGGAAGGTCTGGTAATTATTATTTGAAAAGTATATAATTTTAGGGGATTCGAAATTTGCAAAATATAATATGCGATGTGTCAAAATACGACGGGCAAAACGTAGTGATTGAAGGGGCCGAATAAAGCAAAAAATAAAACATCGCCTTACTCTCTTCACACTTACGATCATTATTCATATGACAGGTGAAACGGAACGACGCGAAATCGCTGCAAAAACAGTTTTTTCTTAATAATTCGATAAAAATACAAAATAAAAAAAAAAACGCGTCTACATACTAACTAGGTAACAGAATTTTGTGTCGTGTCTTAAAATACTGAGTCGAATGCGCCGTTTTGCGATATGCGTAAAAATTAGAGGCATCTTTGTAATTTTTTTCTCGAGAAAATTTTAGGCTATCGTGTTTTCGCTTCTACAGAAGCTCACAAATACAATGTAGTATCTATGCTCAAAAAATATAACGAGTCGTTGGTTATTTTCAAGTATAAAACAGAATTATGCAATAGTCAATTTAGCTTTTATTGGCCTCTTAAAATGTCAAATTATGGCAAGCGGCCTGTCATTTAAAAAAGAAACAAATTTGCCAATTATGTTGTTACTTTTTTCCACCGTGCACCATGGCATATGCGCCAGCGTTTTCATTTTAATTTTTTTTAAAGATAACATTAAAAATCTAAATACTATCTCTTGTATAATTTGATCCGATTCGACTTAAAATGTCTCAATTCCAAATATTATCCTTAGTTAAACGGTCGAAATATCTACCGTCCTCAAGCTTAAATGCTATTAACCAACATCTGGTCGATTTTGATGCCATCATAGAAGAAAAAGCTCTATCGACGTGTATTACCAAATTTTTGGTAGCTTTTATAGTCATTATAATTATTAAAATTAATTGTTTATTTTTTTAAAATATTAAAATTTATATTGCCGTTGTAAACTACCAAGCCTATAGAAATTTTTTCACTTTTTTTGCTCATAACTCAAAAAGTTATTTTTGTATATTTTTACTTAAGGCATTTTAGCTTAAGGACGGTAGATATAAAGACGTAACAAAACAGACACACTCGCTTTTAGTACGGATTTTGCTACGGATTATGACATTGACACTTATACTTTTTAATAAATAACACTGACTTTTATTACACGGATGTTTTGCCTGTGAAGTTAACCGCGTGCTGTCAGCGATTTTGAACTTTACTTCCTTGTAACAATGTCTAGAAGTTTAGCAGTACATAATTAGACAAGTAATACTTAGTACGTATGTCACGCTCGCACTTGACCTTCGTCACGTGCGCGTGACGTGATTTGGAGGCGGCTGTCACGCATTTTAATTAATGATGGTACCATCCTCTAATATTTAACTAAATTATATTCGCTACTTTAAAGCAGATGGCACTAATGGGCCGACTCGATGGGAGAAACACCACTGCCTCGCAGAAAACTGTCGTGAAACAGCGTTGCGCTATTTCGTTCGGTGAGTTCAACTGAAACCTACTTCCTAAATCTTATTCTCTATTCTTGTAGACTATTCCTTCATTAAAAGGCCGTCCACACACTTGCACACTTCTGATGTTGCAAGTGTCCATGGACGATGGTAGTTGCTTTCCATCAGGAGACTCGTCGACTCAGTAGCACCCAGTTTTCATAAAAAATGATGTTAAATCACGATTATTGGACAAACATGCAATCAAACATTCAGATGTTCAATATTAATGTATCTACATAATATTATCACAGTAATACATAGATATTCAGGTACAGTATATGCTCCTCTCCCGCCCTGTGTTTGAAATATATACTGACAGCCGCGTGGCTCTTGACGTATGCTAGGGCTGCCTCTTGGTCACAGTAAAGATATTCAGCTACAGTATATGCACTCCCGCCATGTGTTTGAAATATATACTGACACCCGCGCGGCTCTTAACGTGTGCTAGGGCTGCCTCTTGGTCACAGTAAAGATATTCAGATACAGTATGTGCACTCCCGCCCTGTGTTTGACATATATACTGACAGCCGCGTGGCTTGTGACATGTGCTAGGGCTGCCTCTTGGTAGTACTTTAATTACCCGAAAGTGGATAGGTCTAATGTTTTTATATTTGTCAAAACTAAAACAAAAAAGCGTTCGAAGGCAACACAAATATTATGGCGTTTTTTCTCTGACATATCAAAAACGAAATAATATCCTCAAATATATAAATTCTTTCAATTATGCGATTTTACGGATAGTATATACAGATACTCTATAACTACAATCTTGGAAAAATTTCTTTTATGTCTACCGCAAACTCAATATAATAATGTTTTTAATCACGATACAAGTCACGATGTTTTCGCTTGTTACAATTTTCCATTTTCCAAACGTCACAATGTGCTCGTCACTATGTATCACTCGCGAATGTATCTAGGTTGAGATTAAATTGAGATCGAGGCGCGTCAGTTTGACAGCTTTCCGGCTGTTTATATGGAGTGAAATTTCTGTATGTTATGTATTCCTATTCCTGTGATATTGTCGTACATAGTTCATTATGCCTATTACATAACAGTAAGACGCTCGAATCTAGCCGAGTATGTTGAATTCTGTGCGCGGTATTCGTATATTCTGTTCATGGATGTAAGGAAAATTCTTTAGCTATCGACACTTAGGGTTGATACACCTAATAAAATGAGACCTCATATTGATTTACCATTTAATAAAAATTTCAAAATTATTTCATTTTAAAAATTATTTATATAAATTTTTATCTCCATAACTGCGCGTGCGACTGCGAAGTCACTTAAAAGCCGCTAATATTGATGTTTCTGATTGGATGTCTATAGTTTTTTAAAAGTTTATTATAGTAGAATGGGATTTTAGGGAATCACTACCAAATCTTATGATTGGACTGAAATTGCAGTTCATAACGGTTTGCGTTTCCGTAGCTTGTGAGAGGTGGTCAAAAAAACTAAAGTTAATAAAAAATATATTTACGCGTAACAATGACACAATCGCGGCTTAGCATTTTCTTGGTACATATTATCCATAGAGCATAACGACAATACAAAATATTAAGTTTGATCATAGAGGAATAAAATAATTGGTCTATGGTTTGATGAAGTTATGTCTGAGTTTGCAGCCGTCAAATCTAGAAGAAAGACATTATCATTGTAAGATGTAACAATATTTTTAATAATAAAAATATTATTACTTCAATCTAAATCTTCCATACTAAAATTTAAAATGTGGAAGTGACAAGTCTGTCTGTCTTAATACGTCTCTCTGTAACCTCTACGTGCCCAAACCGTTGAACGGGCCAGCGCGTAGCACCTCTACGAAACACGTGGAGGTGCTACGCGCCATACATAAAATATTATGTAGCTTTTTTTTTACGATATATAGGGGCAAGTGGGCAGATGGGTTACCTGATGGAAAGCAACTACCATTGCCCATGGAAACTCGCGACATCCGAAGAATCGCAAGTGCGTTGCCGGCCTTTATGAGGGAATGGGAATGGGGATAAGGGATTGGGGAAGTTGGACCACCGATAAACTTACTAACTGAACGGAACACAGCACAATACCGTTTCACGCCAGTTTTCTGTGAGAAGGAGGCAACAAACCAATTGAAGATATAAGTGGAAGAAGTGGCTAACATTTTGCAACCTTCGAGTATATACTATTTTTTTCCCTAATATGTTGACAAATCTTGTTATCTAACTAGTGTATCTAGCTACACGTCAAAGCAAAATCATTTTAATTGCAAATAATTTTTCAGGTCCAAAAGCTTCCATTAGCGCGAAAAGATCGGGAAGTTTTTAAATGTTAGATATAGTTATCTGCTTCTTCCACTTATGTCTTCATTATTATGAGTTATGATCGTGTTCGCGTGTCATCGTTTGTTATCGCTGATTATTAAGAGGAGCTATAAGATCCGAGCCGAACAACGTCAAGCATACCTTATATTATTCGTTGTGTAAAGTTTCAACTATTTTCATACCAGGGCGACGTAAATTTACGCCCTTTAAATTAGAAAAAAAAACTTTTTGAAATGGAGATAGAAGAAAAATAATACAACGGCTACACAAAATAAAACTTTTGCAGTTTTTTTTTATTATGATAAGAAAATCTTACAAACGATATTAACGAAATGTTATTCTCATGAATAATTAACTAACTTTAAGTTTTCATGTAATGTAAATACTGATTTAGAATTAAAAAGGTCACTATTGTTCAAATTTATATGGATAATAATGTTGCCTAACCTTTGAATTTATAAAAAGAACTGGCTACCCTGCCCAAATTTTTTTTGTCATATTCATATCCATGACAATATTACATATTAATATTATAAATGTGAAAGTGCGTCTGTCTCTCTGCTGCCTCTTCACACCCAAACCGCTAAACCGATTTTGCTGAAATTTGGTATGGAGGTACTTGAGTTCCGGGGAAGGACACAGAATGCTTTTTATTCAGGCAAAATGAACGCTTCCCGCGCGATAAACGAATTATGGTAAAAAGTTACGGGCATCATTTAGTTATACATTTTTATTGTAGTCCTGGGTCGAACCCGAGTGACAATTCAAAATTGAATTTATTAGGGTGGCAACTGTTCCTGTAACTCATTAGGTCATTCGTTTGATTTTTTCTGGTTCAATATTTTTATCATAATATTTTAATGTTTAATGATAAGAAAATTTTGAGTAGGTATTTGAGGCAAGCTGAAATCTTGTCATATAACTCTCCTATGACACCCCAATACGACACTGCAGACCTGGCTGATGAAAAACGGGGATATACCCTACATTTTACCTAAAGTAAAAAAAAATTTCCAATAATATGTTTTAGACAATATATATCTTTATACGTTGTAGTTGAATATTTAAATAATAGAAAAAATTATAAGCCAGATGATTTAGTGCGGGTTTTATCATTGCCAGGTGCGTGCAAAAAAAGTTTGCGAAAATTACTTGCAAACTATACAAAATGTATTTATGGCAACTAGACATTTATAATACAGAATATTTGATCACTGAACAATTAGGTTCCGAGGTATATATTTTTGGAAAATTTCGTTTTTTACTTTTTTTCGCTCCTCTTCTCATCAAGCAGGTCTGCAGTTCTTAATTGGGGTGTTATAGGAAAAATACATTACAAGGTTTCAGCTTGCCTTAATATATGTTGAGTAATATCTACTCAAAAATTGCTCGGTTTATAAGTATTGATGCTTAAGGGTATGTATGTGTCCCACGGAAGTAAGAGTTACCTGTGAAAGTAGTGGCAGTGCAGAGAGCGAAAAAAAAATTATGTGCTTTGTACGAGCACTTAGCAGGCACCCCAGTGACATTAATTTTCCATACGAATCACAAAATCCTTGATTCGCTTTCAGCGCCGCTACTTTCACGGTAAACAATATGTAAGAGATACATGCACACGTATTATCACTTACTTTTGTTACTGCCTGTACAGTGGCGTAACTATACCGTTAGAGGCCCGTGGCAAATTCGTTTTTGTTCCACTATGTCAATCCAATACAAAAACACGTCAAGAGATTATTGTACAAATAATCACTTGCCACTTGTCTAGGGGGCTCATCGGGGGCCCCTTCCGGCTGGGGGCCTGTGGCATTCTGCCGGCTTGCCACCTTGTAGTTACGCCACTGTGCCTGTATACCTAGAGTAAACCACACTGAAACATGATGTACGGTTTCCGTGGGGCTCATGAAGAACCATCTTTAACACATCACATTTCAATAAAATAATGTGAATCGAAGTCGTCTGAATTGATTTCACCCACTTATAACCTATTTATGATTGGCGGTAAACAAAACAAGTGCCAAACAAAATATAACGCTTAGGGAACTCGTTAGAGCGCAGCTTGGAGAAGTTTCGCCTTTGTGCTCTATTTAAACTTTATAAGCTGCTTTAAGTCAAATAAACTTTAGTTAAATATGAAACGAGTTTAAATATAAGCAGAATATTTTCCTGATTTTTGCATGATTTTGTGAGTAAAACTGCTACAAAGGTTATATAATTGCTCCTGTCTGCTACGTTTAGGTAAATTTAAATATCCATCTACACATTTCATTGCAAATTAAAAATCTATGAAAAAGAAAGAATACTCACCGTTTATTTATGGTCCGGTACGAGAAAAAAATCAAAATCGCACATCCATCACCAATTTCGAAATTAGAACACAAACTTTTTTTCACAAAACCAGACAGCGTTTGAAATATTTCCGAACGTCACAATGCGCGGGAAAAATGGGCGGGAAGAGGAAAGCGACAAGCGCGGTTTAGGTCGACCGCGCTACTGAGGACACTCAGGGCTCCAGAGAGGACGTTTTCGCATTTCGCAGGCGCATAATATTTAATGGGAAATTGAATGTCGGCGTTAAAATTAATTACACTCAACTCAATTACTGTGGTCAGTAGTGGCTGTGGAAATAAAAAGTTATGAGGCTAACCTTTTTTCTTAACGTTTGTATTGGTAAAGAATTTTGGTATAATATGGTCTCCAAATAACATGAACGATTTTAGCAGCGGAGCTAAGGTACTGCATATACTGTTCAGACTACAAAGTTTTTTGAAAAAATAAGAATAAAATTCAAGTATTATCATGTTGTAACTGTGGTATGTAATATTGGAACTGTTACATTTAAATAAAATGTTATATGTTTATTGAACTAAAACAGTGCTCCTACGACTCCAACTCCAGGTAAGTAGCACATCTCAAAATTAATTTTATTATAGTAAACGTTTCTTTTTTTTAAAATCATATTCTTACTAAACTGGTATATGCACGAATGGGCTGGCTCGACCAAAGTGATATCACGGCCTCACAGAAAACTGGCGTGAAACGGCGTTGTGCTGTGTTTCGTTTAGTGAGTGTGTTTACCGGAGGCCCAACTTCCCTAATCCTCTATATCTCTATTTCCACTCCCTATTCCTTAATAACGGCCGGTAACGCACTTGCAACTCTTTAGATATCGCGAGTGTTAATGGGAGACGGCAGTTGCTTTACATCAGGTAACCCGGGTCTGCTCGCTTGCCCCCTTAATATAATTTAAAAAATCTGGCTACTATAAGTTGAACCTAGAAAAAGCCTTAAAAATTCAAAGATTTTGTAGGTGAAACTCAAAATATGTAGAAGCGAAAAAGATTTTGATTATTTATCAAGATCATGAGACATAAACACGGGTATTTCAGCATAAGTTTTTGTAAAAAGTAAATTGTTACTCTTATTGAGATATATAGGATAAAGTGTTGTTTTTTATAAATGTATATAATTCGAAGTATAATTTGTTTGCTATAACCAAAATCCGATACTGAGTACTCGATTGAGGGACAAATCATGTTTCTTATATCTTATTATATGATATTTTCATATACCTTCAATAAAATAATAAAATTAAGGATATGTTCTCTCTTACAAAAATAATAAAAAATCACAAATATAATACTCATGATCAAGTATCAAAATCATGAAATTCAAGTATAGTCCAATTTTAACCGAAAACAAGAGACTATCAGAATAATGTTGCTAGTTAAAATAAATGTAAGGTTCAACTTCGGTTCAATTTATATTGGCTAGTCCCCAGTATACTATAACAACCCCAGTTTCACATTCATTTTATTTTCAAGTAATAATAAAAGTTTATGAGTAACCATTTTAACGACACATTTCTTGAAAAACGAATTCTCCAAATTTAAATAAGACACTTAATTAAGATGACAAAGAGCCTTCACTGAGCGGAAGTGATATTTATCTCAAAGTGAATTATTTGAAAGTCTACGAATTGATTTAAAAAGTGGGCCATCAGAAAATGTAAGAGAATTCTCGGAGAAAATAGCGAAAAACGCGCGTCCGTAGGAAATTAGTTTCGACTCTACCTCCTCTACTCCTGAACTGAAGTGGTGTCTTTAATAGAAAATATGAAGCTTGTCTCAACAATATAGTTTTTTATTGTTGTATTGTAAATAAAATTTAATCTACTTTTTTAAATGACAAAAGTGGTTAAAACTGTAGACCAATTATATCCATACAAAATTTCGTATACGGGAAAATCATCTTAGGTTTAGATGGCGCTAATCACGATGCTGGATAAATTCGGAAGTATAATAATACACCAAAGCTAGATATTTACATCAAACGGAGTAACCTTAAAACGCGAAAAAACATTTTTCTGCATTTTTAAAACATAATTTAAACACTCGTATATTAATAATTATGATTTTCTAAAAAAATACTCCAAAACCAATCCTTACAACCAGTTTTAAACTGCAATTGGTAGATGACGTCAGTATAATTTACAAAGTAACTTGAATATAACACAAGATGTCGCGAAATAAGTATTTTTATGCCATCTTGTGCTGAAATAGCTAGTTATTTATTTGAAAATTTCAATACAAGATGGCGCAAAACATATTTGAAATATCGACGCAATCTAGCCTGCCTTCCAAAAGATAAGGTCGCAACGTCGATTTAGATTTATACCATATTATAATTTCTCTATGGTAAAACCAAAAGTATCAACACTTTATTTATTTATTTTTATTTATTTACTTCATGTACACAAATATAGGACACATATTTTAAAAGTGACAATATGACATTGGCGTGCTTATCTCTTTGAGAGATCTCTTCCAGCAAACCACTATTACTAAAACAAATATTAAATTATGAAAAACAGGGCAATGTACATAGAAGACACAACATCTTTAGGGTGTGTATGTCCCTTTCGAGGGTTTACTCTGAAATTGCTAAAAGATAAACGCGACAAAAGTTTTGTGATTTATAGGGCAGACAAATATCACTGGGCTCTTGCCAATATAAATCGCATTCTTTTTTCTTTCATCGATTTTCATCGATTAGTTTCAGCGTGATTGACAGACAAACAAATATAAACACAAACTATCACATTTATAATATTATTGCGAGAATTCCTATGAAGTTTTCGTGAAGTGTCATCGTACCTGAATGATATGTAGGTGATCACTGAAGACCAGGGACAGCGGCGATGCCGCGGCTGTCACAACCTGAGTGGTCCCCTTTTTCCTCATTTTTGGCATAACGCTGCCATAAATTTATTACTAATTAGTTTAAGGTTCTTTTGTTTTTTGATTCGACGTGTTTTTTTTTGTGTATAATTTGTTTTATTAAGGATGTGTAATGTTTCAAAATGGAAAATAAAGTTTTATTTATTTATTTATTTATTTGTATAACATGTCTGATCATTAGGCCGTTTGTCCACGGCCGCTGTCAACCGAGAATGAGATTATTACGATCCAATAAAATTCCACTGTAGGACGCCTCTGTGGTCTAGTGGTACAGAGCTCTGCTCCTGACACGAAGGTCGTGGGTTCGATTCCCGTGTTGGAAACAAGTTATTTCCTGGTTTGGTTAGAACAATGCAGGCCGATCACCTGATTATCTGACAAGTAGATCAACATGTAACAAGTCGGTCCTGCGCCTGATCTCTCGCCAGTCGTGTCGGTCATCCGTCCTACTGGGATATGAGAGTAAAGTAAGAGGGAGTGCTCTAGTGTCCTGCACACACACCTGGACACTATAAAATTACCCTTGCGTAACAGGCCTGGTTTCAATGAAACCGACCACCGTCACCGAAACCGGTGTGGGAGTATTTATTATTATTACTGTAGGACACAGACTATAGGTTTCATTTTTCTCCACGCCACTACAGACGGCGACGACTTGGGCGCTAGACAAGTGTCAATAAAAAATGTAACGCAAAATGACGCGATGACGACCTCTGTGGCGCAGTGATTGAGCGCTCACGCCGGGGGTCGCGGGTTCGAATCCCGCCGACGGAACAAAAAGTTTTTCAATGTTTCTGGATCATGGATGTGTATTAAATATGTGTATTATACAATTAAAAACTTAAATATGTGTATAGTATAAAAGTATTAAATATATTTCCGTTGTCTGGTGCCTGTAACACAAGTCCTGAAGGCACGGGGCCAGACTAACGTGGTGTGATACATCCATAGATAAACTATATTATTAAAACAAAACTTTAAGTACATACAGTGGCTTTTTATAGATTCAAAATAATTTCGTTGACGGTGACGGCAAGCGGTGGACAAACGGCATAAGGTCCTTACAAGGTTCAATAATTTCATATTGTTATCAGATTAGGAACGTAATTTAATTTGAAGGCGCACTCGTTTATGATGGCTCCTGTACATTACAAGCGATTGCGAGGGCACGACCAAGTAGAAGCATACTCGGGTCTGCTTGCCACTTGTCTAGGGGGGGGGGGCCCTAGACAAGTGGCAAGCGAATAACGTTTATGATAATCGCTTCGCTTGTTTTGTATGGGATTAACATATTCGAACTCGACTAGATCACGTGACTTTTCGTCCGTCTATGACAACCCCATACAAAAACGCGCCAAGCGATTGTCGTAAACTTTAAATAAGTATTCGGATCGTAAACGATACTCGCTTGACACATGTCTAGGGGGGCTGTTCATCGATCATCATCAAACCTTTTTGACGACCTCTGTGGCTCAGTTGGTGAGCGCGCTAGTAGCTTAAGCCGGTGGTCGCGGGTTCGAATCCCGCCGACGGAGAAAAAAATTCTTTTTATGTTATTGGGTCTTGGATGTGTATTAAATATATGTATCATATAAAAAATCCTAAATATGTGTATAGTATAAAAAGTATTAAAAAATATAATTATAGTATAAAAAGTATTATATATTTCCGTTGTCTGGAACCCGTTACACAAGTCCCTCGGGTACCTAGCACGGGGCCGGACTGACGTGGTGTGAGGCGTCCATAGATATTATTATTACTATTAACTTTCATCAACTCGTTGACAAGGTACTACGAACGATTGTGAAGGTGTCCGAACATTGATCGTTCAGATTACAGGCGATCACAAACAACAATAATCTCCGCTTAGAGTGGAGACTGCAGACTTTACGCATATGTATATTTGTATGTTGTAATCTGTAATGTGTAGAAATTAATTAAAAGCCAAACACTCATGCGTTATTTAGTCGAAATATGTCAACGCGACCGTAGGGATCCGGTTTGTGAGGTCGGTACAAGTATCTCCTCGGTATGAGTGAGGTTAGGTTAGCCGCTAACTTAATCTGAGTGTCCTCGGTATCAGCGAGATTAAATTAGCCGCTAACCTAACCTGAGTGTCTTCGGTATGAGCGAGGTTAGGTTAGCCGCTAACCTAACCTGAGTGTCCTCGGTGAGTGAGGTTAGGTTAGCCGCTAACCTAACCTGAGTGTCCTCGGTGAGCGAGGTTAGGTTAGTCGCTAACGTAACCTGTCTTCACGGTATGAGCAAGTTTAGGTTAGCTGCTAACATAACCAAAGTGTCTCCTCGGTATGAGTGAGGTTAAGTTATCTGCTGACCTTACCTAAGTGTCTCCTCAGTAAGAGTGAGGTTAGGTTAGCCGCTAACCTAACCTACGTGTCTTATCAATATGATGAGATTAGGTTAGCCGCTCTCCTAACCTAAGTGTCTACTTAATATGAGTGAAATTAGGTTAGCCGCTAACCTAATCTAAGTATCTCCTCGGTATGAGTGAGGTTAGGTTAACCGCTAACCTAACCAAGTGTCATCATGGTATGGGTGAGGTCAGTATGAACCAGGTTAGGTTAGCCGCTAACCTAAACCTAAGTGTCGCCTCAATATGAGTGTGGTTAGGTGAGCTGCTAACGGTTATGTGCCTAGTATCGCACAGCTAATAGTTTAAAATCAAACGTTAGAATATGAGCCAGAGTATATAGATACACAGCTCCCGTGTGTACTGTTTATATTTATACTGTGGACGTGTTAATCGTTGATTGAGGAAGTAATTTGGCACAATTGGCCGAATAGCCTAGTGGTACAATGCGTCGTTTACAAAACTATCAAACGTCACTTCGTTTGCGAACGACAATTGATGGCATTTCGTGTTATTTAATTACAGTTTAAGGTAGCCATTACAAACACGCTCAGCTATCAGAGCCGGACGAATCGAAGTCATCGTTTTGAGAGCGTTCGTAGCCTAGTGGGTAAGACCTTTGGTTCGCACTCGAGAGGGTGCAGGTTCAAACCCCGGCGTGTAGGCGTGTACCAATGAGGTACGAATAGGCCGGCTCGACCGGAAAGATACTACGGCCTCACAGAAAAATGACGTGATATGGCGTTGTGCTGTGTTTCGTTCAGTGAGTAAGTTTACGGGTGGCCCAACTTTCCTAATCCACCTATCCGTATTTCCATTCCCTATTCCTTCATAAAGGCCGGCATCGCACTTGCCGCGAGTGTCCATGGACGCTCGCTTGCCCCCTAAATATCATAAAAAAGTCATTTTCTCTTTGATTTTGACAGCCAACGATTCGGACGAATCGGATCATTCGGCGCGGGCGAGGTTACATTACATTTCATATTAATCGTTTCCTTCGCCCAGTGGCCTAGCGTGGTTGGCGCCCCCATCATGTGGCTTTTCAATTTAATTGTGCGTGTGTGTGTAATTTTTTACAAACGTTAGGAGATTTTTTTTTAATATCATTTTTTGAGATTTCTCTTTCTGCCAGTGCAGATACTCTCTAGTGTTCAGTAGCGGAGAGTAGCGCAAACTGCGAATAAAATCGCTGTGCGGATAATATGTAGGTGTATTTTAAAGAATTTTCGGCGAGAACCGTCATCATTATTTATCAACAAGTTATTGACCGCGACTACTATTGTCAATGTCTCTTATATATGTGTATTTTTGGTGTACAATAAAGTGTTTTATTATTATTATTACGTCCGAGTGAAACTTTATAAATTATCCCGTTTTTCAACATCTTTTGATTACTGCTCGGCTCCTATTTGTCATACATAATATGTTATAAATTCCTATTGGTTCGGATAGATATGCCTTATATCATGATAATATTATATTTATAAATTTTTTTTTTCTTTTAGGTGAAACTTAATTTTAAAATCTCACTTCTCTTCGCCCTATTCGACATTTAAATTTTCTTTTTTTCCATTTTAATCCCTTAATTTATGCGGCGATCTAAGCACGATTTAGCTGGAAACGATAATGGATTTGTAATGCAACAAGAAAACTCCATCCCATCAAAAATATTATGTAAAAACATAGCCAAGTCTCGACGGATCTGCTTGCTAATATCTAAAAAGTAATAAAATCTAAATAAAGGCGTGACAAGTCTAAATATCTCTAATCCTTACTAATTTATAGTGCAATTTCTTTATTTTTATAGTTAATATTATATGACTGGCCGTTGAACAATCTATGTGCGTTAGTGGGTAGAAATCAACGTTCAAATTCTAGTTAACACTATTCTTCTGCCATAACATTAACTAGAATAATAAATAAATTGCAGTAAACGTCCCACCAAGATTTTTTTTTTGTAAAAGTTAAGCAGTATATTGATATATGTAATCATTTCATTGGGCTCTTGTATTTTCCAATCACCATGTACTCCAGATTTTTGATTATCTAAGCGAAGCTTTCACCTAACTCTAAAAATTAAAGTCTTAACGTTATTTAGTTCGGCTAAATAACGTTATGATTTTAATTTTTAATTTTTACTATGTATAGTTTAGTAGTAGATGAAAATTTCTGCATTCTGGTCTTATCCAGAATCTTAAATAGAGGCCTGAACAAGCGGCGAAATGGTTTCAGTAAATATGGTACGGCAGTGTTTGCTTCGCGCTCGTCTTGGCGAGGGCGCTGCCATGCCCCCTGATCGCACCGGGTGCTTCTGGACGTGATGAACATTCTGTATAATTTCATATTATTTATTGCCGTGACGGGCTTATTAAATTTATAGTATACTAGAAATTGCCAGTAATTTCATGTACTTACATACTTAGAACTTGAAAATCATAAAGATCGAGAACAGATATAGTTGAGCTTTAGTTCAAACCTCACAAGGCACTTTTCTGTGGAAGCCGATTTTTATTTCTTGTTTAATTAATGTCTGGTTTTAATTACGCGTTATTGTTTTAACGCCGTTGGAGTGCCCTGAGGCCGTCTATACCGTAGAAATACTACGAGCTCACAGAAAACTGGCATGAAAACTGAAATAGTATGGTGATATGTTTCGTCCAGTGAGTAAGTTTACCGGAAGCTTGGATATAGGGAATGAGGTGTAGGAACCTTATTCCCTATATCCGTAGCCTATATTTATAACCAGTTATAACTGTTCTTGATCGGCACATTCCACTTAAAAGTAATTGGATAGTAGACCTATCACCTACCTCTTCGATCATGCAAATGTTTACTGTTCTTATTTATAGAGTTTTTACTACACCCCAAAGCCTTTTGCTTCCTGGGTAGTTTGCAATTGGTTTTATGGTACTTTAATATTTCATTGTTTCAAAGTAAATGGGAAAAAGGCAATGTCGAGATGGTTTTGGCGGGACGTGAGAAATTGATGTTGTGTTTTTGTATCTCTTCGCTAAATCAGTGTTATTTTGGGCTTTAATGCGTTATAGTGGTAGAATATCAACCATTAAATATTCGTTATCATGAACAAGTGTGGGCAAGTGGTACAACTTCAAGAAACGTGTTTTTTATGTATCCCTCCTAAACACCACTAGAAATTTTAGTAAAGCGTCTACAACTTTACTACGTCCACTGACTTGATGCTTTAACAGCACTGACGATTTATCTTAACTTTGACTAAACTTTAGACTTGACGAAATATTGTAACGTTGCTAAAATTATTTGACCAAGAAAATTGATTTGCCGCCTTTACCTGACACTGACCATGGTTGTATAGCCATAACGCCATAAAAAGAAAATAAATATAAAGCAATGTCAGTCTCGGGTTTTGGCGGGGATTTCAGAGAGTGACGTTGTGTGTTTTGTATTTTTTGTTAAATTTATGTTATTTACGTGTTTAAT
>JAOTAV010026436.1:0-12375 GCA_026546445.1 Cyclargus thomasi
ACTTTTATCCAGCGATATGAGAAAGATTCTCAGGACAAGTACATTTTTGCTTCTAAATAACTATATTCTTTAATTATTTGCTAATATATGGTAAATAATAAGAGATAAACTAATACTCTATGAAATATTTTAAGTTATACGCTTACATTATTCATATTTTTTAGTATATAAGCGTTTTTGTTAGTAAAAAAAGTAGAGGGACAGCACCGATTTGATAAAAATTGATCTTTAGGTAATTTTTTTCCACCTTTGTAATAGACCTAGGCATATTATATTTTTTCCACAATCCTGTATCTACCCATTGAATACTAAAACAAATAATTTACAACAATATTCCTTTTTTTTAATAACAATTTCAACGAAGACAAAAAAAAAAGCCGTTTGGGAAATTCACCCACATACGATCCATAAAGTTTTCTCACTTACTTTTGTTACACACTGTAAAGCGACTAGTGCAGGCACACAAGTTGCGGATTTCATTTAAAAACCTACCAAAGTTTCCCCACAAACATAAAGGTAAGTCTGCAAATCTCGGTCTGTCGCTAAACTAAGTCACCACTATGAGGGAAGCCACAGTAGTTCATTGCGTTGCGGTGCGTCGCAGCGTTGTCGCTTCGGCATTTAAAATACGAATTATAGTTTAGGGTAAATTCACAACACAATGAGATGCGTACATACGCATAGATGCATTATGGAATTGATAGATTTCTTGGTCTATGATGTCCGAAATAATAATGAAACGTCAGTTTGGTCCCGAGGCACTTGTATAACGGGTACCTGACATTGGAAATACATTTAGTACTTTTATATTATACACATATTTAATATACACTTAAGACCCACATTGAAAAACTTTTAAGCTGCCAACGCGCTTACCAACTGCGCCACAAAGGTCGTAAAAAATGATTTGAATTTGAATTTAACTTGTATGACGTCGTCATACTATTGAAGTCTGTCAATTCAATACAAAATTTTAAATGCATAATTTTGTTCGCGCATCTGGTATCAACGTCGTCGACGTTGCGGTGTTAATTTAATCTTATGCGTTGTCACAACTCTGAATGCCGGGAGAATGCAGTGCGTCTAATGAGAAGTAGAAGAGTAGAGAGAGTGTCGTGCTGTCTGTTACGCTGTGGTCGTTCTTAATTCCTATATATTAAAGACTTGCGATTCACCTGTTACTGTAAACTTGCAGCTCATATGATTTCACATAAATAATTTTTAGATTAACTGAATTGCTAAACCCCATCTGTATACAAAATTGTAAAAAAATCAGTTACGAAGTTTAAGCGAGATTTTCGGACAAATATCCCCACATTTATAATATGTTAGCAATTCGAGGCGCCAACAAGCGACGAGGTGACGAGTGACAACGGGAAACAAATTGGAGCTTATCCACCAATTTACCTATAAAACAAAGGGCCGGCACCCACTGCTGTTGAATTTTGATCATAATTTGTTTAATTTATTTCTTCAATAATTCTCAGTTCAATATACAGTCTCTATAGAAGTTATAATTATTAAAAAAATATTAGTGTGATAACCAAGTAAATATTGATGACGCACCGCACCCGAGAAACGTGGCCTCGCTCTAAAGTCGCCAGTCGTCGGCGAAGTCGCTCCCGGAAGCCACTAACTTGCGAACTAGATTCCCAAATTGTCCAACTTTACCGTTACAACTTTGTGATTTTTACTATAAACAGTAAACGCGGATAAGGGAAGTTATAATTTCAGTTTTTAATAAATAGTTCACAAAATATATATCTCTAAAAATTTCTAAGCTTAAAAAAAATGGAAACGTTTATTCATTTCTAGCGGGTTCACTGTATATAATATATCCATAATTACAAAGCGTCACAATTCTGCATCGCACTATCGGAGTTTTCTAAGTGTGTCGGTACTCAGTATACGGTAGCTGAAATAAATCAAGCTTCAGCTACAAAATAAGTGATAGATATGTCTAATCTATCATTAGGCCTGACTTTATTCACCTCGCTCGTTTGGTAGATCTTTTCTTGCGTTCACCATACACATAATATGGGATTTTATAATATATAAAATAAAAATAAAATAAGCCTTTATTTCTTAGAAGATTACAGTAATAATGCTTAGTTATACTTATGGTTTATGATATCTATTATTTCAATTTATTAATCGTCTAGAATTGATTCAATCTATTAATCGTGTAGAACCCCTCCGCGGGTGAAGGCCTCCCCCAGAAATGTAATATATTACAAACTATTAAAATTTAAAGGCCCTTAATCTATTTATACATATATATTCTATATCTATATGTATATAATAAAAAAAAAACATAAAAATTATAGTGTCTCTACATATAAGGAACAGTAATAGAACACATATCGACAAAAAAAGTTGTCTATTTGTCTGTTTTTCTGTTTGTCAGTTTGTACGCGTTAATCTCAGGAACGGATTTGAATAAATTTTTAATAGTTATTAGATCTGGGCAACCTGTCCCGGAAATACGTACGGTTCCCGCGTAATAAACAAATTTTTGCGCAAAGAAGTTGCGGGCACCAACTAGTCCTTACATAAAAATCTGCTCAACTTGAGCTTCCAATTCCAAGTAATGAGATTCGCATTACGTTTTTAGGGTTCCGTACCCAAAAGGTAAAGAAACCTCTTCCTTTTTTGTATGCCGGTTAAAAAAGGTACCCTATTGACTTTTATAAATTTTTACCTTCTTTTTTTTAATTTTTTTTTATAAATTTAAAACATTCTCTGTACTGATACGGATCCCTTCGTACGCAAGTCCTACTCGTACTTGGTCAGTTTTTAAAAATACATACAACTTTTAGTTTCCGAAACGTATACAAGTTTCATCACTAACAAAAATGAAAGAAATTTTAAAACTGGCAATTAAAATTTCTCTTGGCTTAAATATAAGCTAAGTAGCGAGTAAACCTAATAATTTATGTTGCAAGAAAAACGAAAAACAAGTTAAATAATTGTTGAGCATCAGGAAAACACAAGAAAAATGTGGGTAGCGGTTTATACAGCGTTCTAAAGTGGTGTTTTATTTACAAGATGGTTTACGTGTATTCTTTGTGTTACATCTGTATTTTCCTGCAAAACAAGTGAAGAAGCACAGATAATTCGTAAAAAAGGTTTCTCATCATATAAAAACGGATATTACCACATTTACTTATACCGATAATATATGTCGTCGTACCCAACGCATAAGGGCGCCCTGGTCATTGTGGTTTTTTTTATTTTTATTGCATATTTATAACCTTTAGTATTAAAAAAAACTAAAGCCAATAAAATAAAGATTTAGGAATGCCACATTTGCTAGCCTTTGAATGCCTCGGCGAAAAAAAATACATAGGCTAGCGTGACAAAAAAAACGGGAGAGAGAACTCTCTCGAAAACCCAACGTATTTCGCAAAAAAACTTTAAAATATATTTTTTTTACGAATAGGGACTTTTTCAATAGAAAGAAAGAAAACCATCTCCCGTAAAGTTCGCTTTTTACAATTGTGCCCTTATTCGTAGGATACGAAGTAGTCTGTGATATTTGGCAACTTTGTCCTTTTTGAAAATGAGGGGGATGTTAATATTTGTTATCATTTAAGCTATCGCCAAATTAATTGATTTTCTATTCCTAAAACAATAAGGTTTAACCGTAAAATAGTAGTCGCCAAAATATTATTATTAATCAGACCTTCAAAGTACTCCACAAAGCAGCGTATTTCACTTAAAAAGCTAAGTAACACCATTGTAAGTTACATCTCTCTCCCGCAATAAATACAATTACAGGCGTATCTGCGGATCGCGAATATCTTCGTTTAATTAAAACAATGCCCCGATCAAGATTTAAGACTGTGCAGAGCTAGGAGACGCAAGAAATGCTAATTATTATCCGACTGAAAAGCTGGAAGCAAGAATTGTTTTTCAAGTATAATATATTATAATTTATTAATACTTTAAACAAAACCATCTTGTACATTAATAAAGTTTATTTGCACAAAATTGGATTCTTATAACGATATTGTAATATTTCAGTAATACAAAGTGTTGAGGAGAATACAGGCGCTAACGGCCTTGACTATAAATTCGGAGTCTCGAAAATCTCCCCCCGCTAACAGGAAATAATTAATACATAATTAATAAAAACAATAAACAAGAATTCCTCTTTGGGGATTATAGTGTTACTTATATTGTATCGTAAAAAAATAGTTCACCTTAACCGGTGAGTTTTATACTTTATGCAGTTTTTTACAAAAAATGTCCACGGTACATTTGTTTCTGGTTAACTATAAGCTTAGGGAAAAAGTCTTCGCTAGTAATGAAAGAATAAAGATCTTGACATACTTATAAAAGGTTACCCCTCCAGCTTATGTATAAGCCTTAAGCCATACGCGGCGCTCTTACAAAACAAAATAATATGATAAAAGTTGCCGTCATATATAAAGTTGCCAAATTTAAAGACTTTCCTCATTCAAAATCAATAATATTTATAAGTTTTAGGTGTGAGCTGTTTAAAAAAATACATTTTTATGTATAGATAGGTGTTTAACTATGCTCCTCCTTTTAAAAAATTCTTAATAAAAATGTAATGCCGCATCTCACCATTCCTAAGCCAATTCCCGGTTTTGTTTCAAAATGAAATCGTATGATCGCGATCGGCTGTAGATTCAATTATAAAGCCAATACCTGATACTTTGATCTACAGGCGAGTTAAGCGATCGTGGACTTGTTGTATAGTTTAATTGGCTGTATTGTTTTCGCTTTAGTTTCGAGAATTGGTTTCGAATTCTATGCGATAATTGAGTTACATTTCAAAAATTTGTATTTTGTTTTATAGAAAATTGAAACTTCTTAGTTTTCATGCAATAATTATACCGCATGCCGCAGAGTGTGTAAATGGAGCTCTCAAAACGTAACGTTTTTATGCTCAGTAAGGTACTTTTTTTCATGAATGTTAATTACACTGGTCGAGTCGATAAAAATCTTAAAGATTCTCTCTCAGTACTTTCTGTGAAGTCTATGGAGGACACACAAACTTACAATGCCTAAAGTAATATCACTTTATACGCTATAATTATTTATTTTTTAATTTCGTTTATTATTATTTATTAAAACGGCTTAGAAAAATATTTAATTAAATATTATTAAACTTCGTTTTAAGGCTACATCTTAAAACCCCCAACGGGTTAGAAGTTAAGTCACCTTCGTTCAGTATTGACGAGGCCCTTAGGAATAGAAGTTAATACTTACAACTTAGAAGGTGAAATTGATAAATTAATGAATATTAAATTATACGTTTTATTAGAGTCGCGGGCTGGCCTTGTGGCCCTATTGCTACGCACTCGAGAGGTGCAAGGTTCGATCCCGGGTGCCTACACCCTAGTGTACGATTAATTTTACATTATGTAATTTCAAGTACCTGATACGGGCGTGCAATGCAATGAAAGCAACACTTCGGCATGAATGAGCTTTCACGATTCAAGAAATACTAAGGCCTCACAAAAAACCGACGTGAAATAGCCTTTTTCTTTCTGTGTTTTGTCGAGTGAGTAAGTTTACCGAAGGCTCAAGACTCATCTCGCTTCTACACCTTATTCCTTAATCCTTTCAGTCTATTCCTTATATTATATCCATAGGCGACGGCAGTTGCTTTCCATAAGGTGACTTATCGGCTCATTTGCCCCGATGGACCATCAGTTCACATGAATCTCAGAGTAAAAAGTAAATTCGTCCGCTTCCTACTTACACTTTGCGAAAATATTTTTTTTAGTTTTATTAATTCAAAAACTACTAACTCGATTTTGCTACTCAACAAACTACTCTTTGGATACATTATTTTGTATACTTTTAAAATCATATTCACCATTTTGCAGTCGGTTAGCAGACCTAATGTTTGGAACATAAACAGAAATACGTGTGTGACACCGTTAATTGTCTAGTCCGGCTTTTATGACGCAACGCTTTTACGCCAAATTGAAAACAGCTCATGGTTTATTCACAACACGTAGGCACAATAGACAGAACTACCAGAAAACCGACATAGGGCTCCAATACTTAAAAGCAAATTGTGGCAAAACTTTCATAAAAATTAGATTGCGATGCGATGAGATGCAAATTCGCGGTTTTGTGTACTTTCGAATATGATAGGTTTGACCATTTTTGACGTAATGTATATGTAATTTATTGTACTCTAGGTTCATGGTAAAAATTCATGTTCAACTTTGAGGTTTGTTTAAAAGTGTGTTTCATTAATGAATGACACTTTTTCATGCACTATTTCTACTATATTTACTTCGATTTTTTGACGAAAAATCGCTGGTGCGCGCCTAGAGTCACCAAATCTCAGGATTTGTCTTGTGATCGCAGGATTTACGACCTTTTCTTAGAATTGCGGCTAGACTTGGCAAATCTCAGGAAATCTCCGGATTTTTGGATTGACAACCAAATAAAATTTAAAAGATATTAGATTGTAAAAATGAAAATAATATGACTTCCAAATAGTTGGTCAAAAAATATTAACCTGCAATAAAAAATCTCAGAATGTTTTCGTGGAAATCAACCCTATTCTTCGGATTTTTTTCATCTGGTAATCATATGAGTGCCATGCCTTTGCGTTGCTGTAGAGTTCGCGGTACGTTTACACCCATACCAAACTACAAATATCGTATATCTGTACTCTGGCCGTACCTGCACCGATTTATCAGTTTTTTCGAAGTTGGCATACTGTTTGGTTATGTCTACTGCGATGTAGCTGGCCAGCATAAAGAGATCTCATTGCGTGCGCCGGCTCCATATAACACATTAGAAATGCCTAAAAATGAAAGACCAACGCTAAATAGTCGTCGACTGAATTCTATGCCGTTTGATTCTACGATGTTTTTGATTCATTATCACAGACCGATCATACAAACACAATGAAAACGGTCTGTATACCTAATAATATAAGGTTCGGATCAATTATTTTTATTTTTACCCTAATGCGTCAGAGGTTTATATTATTTGAGATTATGTTTGTATGTATGTATAAATAATTATCTGGCACGCTCTGCAGCCTAAGCAACTTGACGGATTTGAACGTATGAGGTATCGTTAGATACATCTTGAAAGCGCAAGTGTAATTAAAAAAACGGCCAAGTGCGAGTTGGACTCGCGCACGAAGGGTTCCCTACCAGTACAGAGCAAATAAATTGGATAAACGCATTTTTGAAAGTTTTAAATGTATAAAAAAGTTTTGAATTTATAAAAAAATAAAAACTTATGAGAACTTAAAACATTATAATAAAATAAATGAGCTGGTGGGAATCGAACAATGGCCTTTTCGACCTTAAGCAAACACCCTACTTACTCCGCCGCGCCGCTGATCGTCGGTCCACAATTCAGAAACGGTCGAGTGATCATTGAAAATACGAAAAAATATATACATTAAAAAATACATGTAATACAGGAGGGGGGAGGGACCCCCCTCCCTCATCTTAACTACCCAGTCATAAATACCACGATGTATCAAAGGGGCAAGGCAAAAAAATGCACAAAAAACATCACGTGATTAATTTACAGCCCCTAATTTTAAAGAAAATACATTGATATTTTGTACTGAATTCTGTTCCTCTATTCAACCGGGCTTTATTGGGTGTACGGTGCCGGGCATGTGTCAGGTTATTTATTTACCTGTAGCTCGTAACCGGCTTAGAATAAAGGACGCTAATGGAGTGCCGATCCCCGCTATACGTGCGAACAGCCTGGATACAAGCTGAACTAAAAATAAAATATCCTTTTCATTTTTCACTGACGCGTCAATAGATAGGTTACGTAACTTTTAGCCTACGTTACGTGGAGGGAAGGTGGCAGGGGGGGGCGCCCCGGGCACCAAAATTTACACAGAAATTAATTAAATATTAAAGAATCTGAACTAGCAGAAAAAAAAGTATTACAAATTCGCGTGGACAATAATATCAGCGTGGATAAAAATAGCTCTTGATGTTTGTAAAAAAGTACCACTAGACTGAAAAGCCTAATAAAGGGGGCGGAAAAATTGTCCTGGGGGCGGCAAAATTATCCTAGGGGGCGGCAAAATCGTCCTCCGCCCCGGGCGGCCCATACCCACACTACGCCACTGATAGGTTACTAGTTGTTGCCCGCGACTACATCCGCCTGAAACTTTATGAATTATCACGTTTTACATTTTTTGATTACTGCTACATAGCAGTAAATAAAAATATGATGCGTGATATTACATTACATTCTATAGTTTTCCTTGATAACTGGACTAACCAACGCAAAAAGGAATTTTCAGTTCCGGCCAGTAGTTCCTGAGATTAGCTCGTCAAACAAATTCTTTTTAATATTATTAATATAGAAATATAGATGATATTAAATACCTGTTGGGTCTCAATTATTATATATGTAACTCACTAAATAAAAAATTTGAACATTTGTTTGAATGTTAGTCCGTCCGACGCTAAAACTTCCGATCGGATTTTGATGTATAAATATTAGACACGATAATAATCGATAGACTAGAAGATGAGAGAGTTCTTTCAAATTGGAAAGAAGTTAGTTTTTTATCATTTCTTTACGCCGTAACGAAGCATCATTTCTTGATTTTTAGCGTAAACTTGGTACATCATATACTACTTTTGTTTTCGAAAAAGTACCATGTTAAAGAACATTCCGTATACCTGTACCCGAATTTTTTTGTTTTATTTGAATTTGTCGCAATATAATGTTATGTGTACGTGAGTCTAATAAATGTTTAATTTATTCTTTTGGAATTTCACGCGGGTAAAACCGCCGGCAAAACCTCATATAATTCATACTACTAAACTATTTTCATCGCCAAAACGACACTTTAGTACCTATAAGTACAATCAGAGAAGTTGAGAGAGATACAGATTATGGATCTAAATAATTTGGTCGGATTATGTCAAACCCAGCCGACAGATCACGACTTACATGCAATCGACATATTCCGACCGAATGACGTAGGTCCGTCCACTGGCTCTCTTTCAATTTCCCCCATTATACATTTTACAACCAAGCATTTTTAACCCGCTTCTGATAAAGAAAACAAAAATATCAGCATACAAAATCTCCCCTGGAGGGTTCGCTTTCAAAAGGTAAATTGTAGACTTTTCCGGTTTTAAAAAAGGCCGGAACACGAAACAATAGTGACTTAACTCGACGACTTTATACGGTCAGAATAGGAAATTTATCGTTCTGTTACAATAGAATGCTTAATCCAATTTTGCGGGGCGCTTGCGATTAAATTTTGTTCGTGGCCAAAGCCTTGTGCTTAGCGGACTTGGGTGAGAAAGGTAGAATATTATGTTATTTCTGTTTAGTTATGTTTCGTTTCAAATATAGATACCGTTATATTTTCGAATGTGCCAGATGACATACATGAAAACACAAAATTACTTTTTAAATGAAATCAGAGTCGAGTCCCTAACCAAAGCGTTTTCTCAATTGAACCGAATTTAACATTAATTTTATGGAACCACACATTTTTGAAAAGCGATTCTATGTAGAAGCTATTGCGATAGGTACAAGGATAGATCTGCAAATTAGTCGAAAAAAAAATTGTATCGATGCATTATTAAATAATGCATCGATACAATTTTTAAACTTAACACAGATAATAATATTCGGCTTTGTTTCATATTATTATACTTTCCTCCGTTTTTTTGGGTTTTACAACCCAGAACCTTTCCCTCCTCCCATCGAACCCTTCAGTCATATGAATGCCATAATTTTCGTCTAAAAGCGAGCAAATTTTTTTCAGTTACTTCATCCTGGAATTATTTCGGTTTAGTCTGGGAAATATAGATGGAATAAGCGAGGTTTGTCCGTCGATATGTCAATTATTCCGAATTCGGTTTACCCGCGACGGAAATTAAATGGAGAGCTCTTTACCTGAGAAAATCGCTTGATTAGAGTGCCGCTGAAGAGAATGCGAAGGTTCGTTCAAATTAAAATGGTTTTAAGTCTGCATGGTTGCAAAAAAAAATGAGAATATCTCAAAATTTTTCTGAATAATTCACGAGTCAATTTTATTAGAAGGGCCTAGTATCACATTTAGTATGACTTTCCATATCTGGTGAGCATGTATATATTATGAGGATGGATCCATATTAAATTGAAACGAATTTAGAAAGTCAGCAATATTCAATCTATTGATGCTAACTAGATTTTATTCGCGGCTTTGCCCGTCTGAAATAAGAACATTCACAATTGTCCTACGGGAGCATTTAATCTGTTTTAAAAGTAACAGTTTATCTGAATAATTAAATAGAAATCTGTCCAGTAGTTTCGCCGTCTTTGAAGGACAAACATCTGACCATAAAAACTTTTATATTTTTTCTGTGATGCATCATGCACTATAAGTATCTCGAATCTCAGATAAGTACCTCTGTCCTTTATAACAATTTCGATCGGGATGTCTGATGATAGAGATATTCATAATTAAACAACGAGGAACTTATTCGTAGGGTGCAATTTAGAGCGCACCTAATCATTGGCAAATAAGGCACACTTGGTGGTGAAAATTGTTTTCACTTTACATTCCTTAAACTACGTTTTGTCCGCCGTATTGATACGCACCCAGCAAATAGAAGTCAATAGATTTTTTGCGTGCTGTAAAATGAAATAAAACAATATTTTTACGTGACATGCAAATCCATATATTTTGGGAACATCGTGCGTCTGGCCAGCTGTTATAAAAACCGTCAATAATATGTAAAAGCACGCCTCGATAAAACCTCTGGCGCGTTTACTTTGTGCCAGTAGCTTGCGAACATTGAACTAGCATCGCTATGTTAGCGAGATTCTAGAGTAATCTAAAATGCGACTGAAAGAAAAATTCTACTGAAAAGACACGAGAATCAAAGAAATTAGATATTTATTTTTTAATTATTTATTAATAGAGGCTGACAACCAGAAACGCATTTTTTTATGATATTTAGGGGGCAAGCGAGCTGACGGGCTACCTGATGGAAAGCAACTGCAGTCCCCCATAGACACTTGCGGCAACCGAAGTGTCCCAAGTGCGTTGTTGACCTTTAGTAGGGAATGGGAATAGGGATAAGGAATTAGAGAAGTTGGGCCACCGGTAAACTCACTCACTAAACGAAACACAGCAAAAAGCCGTTTCAAGCCAGTTTTCTGTCAGGCCGTGGTATCACTCCGGTTGAGCCTTCGGCTCTTCCACGGCAAAAAATTGTTGGCAAAGCATTTGCCAACAATTTTGAATAATTTTTAATAAATTTTCAATAACTGTACTATTCATTTCTTAGGTCCAAGTTAATTATGTTATTGAGATGATGCAGCAATAATTATAATATTCAGTTGCTTCTTTATAATAATAAAGAAGCAAATAATAATTTCAACAAATTGATGCTCAAGAAAATCAACCAGCCGGACTAACATGAAACACGACAAATTGATGTCTGAAATGATGGAAGCCATTTAATATTGAGAAAACGTGTTCTCGATGTTAAATGGCTTATCTCTTCATCTCTTGTAAAATGACACACTAATAATAAATATCGACAATTTGACTACGCTCGAGAGAGAGAGAGAGAGATATCTCGCGTTTATTAGGCGTACTGAACAAGTTTGTCTTACGTTTATACGACAATTTTATTTTTTTTGTTCGACAGAAAGCGTATCCATTCTGCACTACAACCCAGAAGTTCTAAGATTAGCATAAAATTGTGTGGAAGTATTTCCATACTAATAATATTATTCATGCAAAACTGTGTCTGTGTGTCTGTCTGCCTGTTACCTCTTCACACTTAAGCCGCTGAACCGATTTTGCTGAAATTTGTTATAAAGATACTTTGAGTCTCGGGGAAGGAGATAGGATACCTTTTATCCAAAAAGGGTACGAATTTTGGTGCAAGGGGATTGCGGGCGTCATCTAGCCCCCAATAACTCAATGCCTTAAGGCATACAAGTTGCTGGCACGTTTCAATTCAAAGGTTAAAACAGAGTGCTCTGCAGATTACCACATATAAAAATAGGTTCGGTAATTGAAAACTCTGTCACGCGTTCGCTGTATGTCAACCGGAATAGCTCGCAAATCTACCAAACTCGATATTCTACCCCGTGAGCCAGCGATCATGTTTGAAAATATTTGTCACGTACGAATGCACTAAATTGATTCTACTGAAAGCTCAGTAAATTATATGGATTTGAAAATTGTAGTTTCCTTTTTATATTTGAATGTGAATAGCGAGTGAGAATTTGCGACAAATTGTAAATATACTAAATAACTCATGGTAAATATCTTGCACTAGTTGATGTTATAGTAAATATCTTGCACTAGTTGATGTTATAGTAAATATCTTGCACTAGTTGATGTTATAGTAAATATCTTGCACTAGT
>JAOTAV010026457.1:0-21310 GCA_026546445.1 Cyclargus thomasi
TTACAGGTTGGTATATAATCTAAATTAACACACGGTATACGCCATACCACAGACATATCGCGCGATAAAGTTAACTATACTGCATAACTAAATTTTTAATTTTTAATCTTCGTTCGCGAGTCTAACTCGCAATTAGTCGATTTATTTAAGCATTCGCTTTCTGAACTTTATAAGGGACAAATACTCCGTTTGACAATCGTACGTCGTCATTCGTCAACGATTTCTTGATTGTCGATGTCAATTATTTTTGGCCCGATAAAATGCCGATAAGAGATAGGCGATAGGTTTCATTTTGCTCTACGCCACTACAAATCGACGACGACATGGACGCTAGAGTAATGTCGCTAAAAAAGGATATCTATAGCCTAGCTCATATATCTGCATTACTAGTCTAAAATAAAATCGTTGGCGGTGAAGGCGTGAGGTAAACAAATGCCGCTTGTCAAATATGACTCCCTCAAGTACCTATGAGAATTTCGTTTCGTGACATTCTGTATAATATACCAAAGAATTTCTATGACTCATAGAACATTCTCTCATACAGGTTTTGAAAGTCGAGGTGGGGAACTTCAACCCTACGAGTAATTACATATTTTTCTCCAGGCTATTTGCTCGAAAATGGCTACTGGGAAATGGAAAATGTGCTGTGTACTCGTATATCACAAACGCGTATTTTCGCTTCTTCCACATTTAAATGTTGTAAAACCTAAGTCGATAAATCTTGTATTCCAGTTTTTTTTTGTTCTTTGATCCCTCATAACATTTTTCGTACTCTTGGGATCGACGATTTTTTTGCTCTCTACTCGTACGGATCCCTTCGTGCGTAAATACCACTAGCACTAGGCCGTTTTCTATTAGGGGTGCTTTCTTAGGACAAAAAAACCATAGTAATTATAGACTAATATCGAGTGTTTCCATTGTTGTGACTTCTGTGGTCCTATAAATCAATTCCTTTGCTAGTACACTTTCCTTTCATACGACTAAAATACATTTTTACCGATTAGCATAATTACTGAGGTTAACTGTCGATCGATATCAAATCGATTTGCACTGGCACATCGCCACTTGCTATGAAGTCAAGTTCACACTTCACCTCGAGTCACGACCTAGATAATATTATGCCATGGAAAATTGGTCCATTATTTAGATTTTGGTCAATTAATTTGGAGTGAAGTGTCGATTTGTGTCAACTATGTAATTTATGACCGTTACAATCCTACACTAATTTTGGCCAGGGGGGTTATTATGACCTCTTATTCCCAGCCAAGTTCCAGCCAGTCAGCAGTCTCGTGACACTAAATACGTGAAGTTTGACGTTCCCTAATGTCACTAACATGTTTAAAATCCATTCATAGATAACCAAACTAGTATTAATTCGGTTATTAGTCTAATAAGACTTTATAAAACAAAAAAAGAACAAGGCGATTGTTGGCCCTTATATTGAATTGCCTGGAACCATGCAGGTTTGTAGTGGTCATAATAGCCCGTCCGGTTAGTTTGATTTAAATTAGAACTAAGTACCACAGGAGTTATACCGCGCCTTGGGTATGAGCGAGGCGCGGCGGGGGAGGGTCACCATGGTTACCGGCCGTGCTACTTTGTCAGTTGGCTGTCAACACCGACGCCGCGGTAGTATTCTTACACGTCCCCCGCCCCGTCCCACGTTTCTAGGGTGCGGTTCAACGGTTGTGGTCAAGCTATAACCCTGAGGTGTTGTTAATTAGTTTTTACTTAAATTAAGTTCAGTCAACTGTTTTACAAATTATGATACAAAAATTAAACATGCACGTAATAAAATTAAGCACCATAAAAAAATAATTATGTACGTAGTCTATACAACATTTTATAAAAATCAGTTCGGCATTTAACCGCTAAGCGAAACGGACACACTTTCGCATTTCGAATATATTCAAAGAGAAATAATCTAATTTTTAGGGTTCCGTACCCAAAGGGCCAAAACGGAACCCTAGTATTAAGACTTCGATGTCTGTGGGTATGTCCATATGTCTCCAAGCTGTATCTCAAGAACGGTAATAGCTAGAAAGTTAAAAATTTCTATTTATTATTTATAAATCAGTAATAAAATTAAAACAAAATTAATAAATGAGGTGGGCGCTCATACAAAAAACGCAACTTTTACATACATATGTATAAATTGTATTTTTTATGTAAGTAGAACGGAACCCGACGTGCGCGAGTCCAACTCGCACTTGGCCGATTTTTCGTAGAAACATTTTCCAACATACAATGAGTAATTTATATATAAAAATAATCGTTGAACATACAAAAAAAATATCCACAGCCGCACACATAACCTCCTCGTTTTTGGAAGTCGGTTACAAACGGCATTCAACAAAATTGCTGTACAACGAAATAGTTTGGAAATGGATAGTGTAATTTATACGAACAATTGTTTTAAGCGACTCAGTAAGTAATCTAGAGAGTTCGCAAAATGATAACCATAACTTTCGAAATATAGAGCAGGCTAATAGATGAAATTAGAGTGTAATTTATTTTTAAGTGGGCTAAATGCTTAATACGAGTTTAAGCATTACGACTATTATTATAATTTACACTTGAATTTATCGCGATATTCATCATTTGTTAGTCGGTAGTGTTGTGAACAGTGATGAGCTCAAAATTAAGATGGAAAGGAAATTTAGCCGGTAGCGGTCATTAACCCTCCGTCGAATAATTAGTCATTACATACAAACCTACAAAGTGACAAACCCCCTGGCTTTGAGACGTTGACAAAGAAAAAAAAAACAAATTATATGGGACCAAGTGTACCATTTTCAACGGTTATAACAATGATGACTAGTTTCACTATATTAAATTTAAGAGCGCCCGTAACCTTAGCCTAACTTTTGGTTCGCACTCGAGAGGGTGCGTTGCCGTGGGAGAACCAAGATTCAGCCTGCTGCTGTTTCGAATGGGCCGGCTCGACCGGAGTGATACCACGGCCTCACAGAAAACTGTCGTGAAACGACGTTGTGCTGTGTTTCGTCCAGTGAGTGTACCGGTAGCCCAACTTCCCTAAAGCATCCGCTATCACGCTGTACGCCAAGTAAATGTTTAGACATCTTAATTTTCTATCAAGACACGAAACTAGCGAATGAAATATGACTAAGAATAAACAATGTCGATTTTTATTAGGTAAAGAGGCTAATGACTAATGAATAAGCTAACAGCATGTTTGTTCTTGGTCATCTATTAAACAAACTTTTAGAGTGTTTGTCAAATCGCAAACCACCTAAAGACACTACCGGGTAGCGTAGGCGTTTGACTCGGGGTCACCAGTGGCGGTCAACGCACCATATGCAATGTCGCATGCACTTTCGTAACTTTACGCCCGGCGGCCATATTTGTTTTTTTTTTTGTTCTGTGGTTCTATTGTGAAACGCGAGGGCCAATGTCATGGTCGCATTTTTAAACTTCGTTGTTTGTGAGTTAGAGTTTTTATTGGTATCTCTTTTGAGATATATCTTAGTAAAAGATAGAGCCAGCAAAGGAATTTTAATTTAAATTAATAAAAAGGGATACCAGTTATGGATGGTTTTAGTTATAATGTATCTCATGATTACGTAAAAAAAAATTTGAGCTTATGGCCCGAAGGCCAATATTTTTAGTTGATATGGAGGAGGAGCGTGGAATACCAATATTATTTTTAAAAATGCGCTTTAATTTTGCATATTTTTAATAAATAAAATGCTAAACACACAGCAACCACACAATACAATATTTCGACATGACACGATAATCATACATGAAATACTCTTTTGTCTATGATTGAAGTTTGATTTTTTTAAATAAAATTTAATGGCCTTGTAACAAGACCTTTGTGCTAAATTCAAGTCTGTAATTGAATCGAAAATTAGATTATACTTTTTTATAGCTCCTCTACAAGATGAATTTAAATATTTATGGTCGCATTTCGACCACAGAGCGACCTCTAGTGTTTTATAAAACGGTGTAGTAACAGACGGTGTAGTCGTGGTATGGCGTGTAGCAAACTCTCGCGGCTTCGTCCAGCCCAGTAGTTGGTATACGGACGGGTTGCAGTGGGTAGAGTTGCGGCCACTTTACCATCTCATCAGCCACAGCGAGTCCCATACACCTTCACATACCCCGGTGGTAGTTCTCTATCGTTGCCTGTTTTCCATAAAAAAAGTAGCAGATAGTTCAGACGCAGTCATTTTTAAATTAAGAATGCGGTTTGTAGCTATTGTTTCGTGTTTTTCATTACCATTTTGTTATTTTGCATTTTTTGTAACCGCAGTGAGTTACAATTTAATCGCGTAACCGCAAATTCCTAATTTTGCCGGTCCTGGAAGATCTGAGTAATTATACGATTGTTTTCCTTGTGAAGTTTTTAATATTATAGTCTGGGCCTTACTATAAGGTGAGCCTAGAATTTATTTTTACTAGCAGCATTATTCCGACGCAGTCTTTTGTTTTCGGTTAAAATTGCACCACAATTGGATCTCATTTTGATACTTGATCATGAGTTTATGATCTTTTCGTTTTTTCTGTAAGAGATGACATGTTTTTTTCTAAATAAATTATTATATATATAATCAACATTTATCTAAATAAATTATTTTTATATAGGAACAGAATTTTGTGCCTGCATCGAGTATTCAGTCTGATATATTTGAACTGATTAATTATGAACCGATTCTGCTATATTAAAATATGTTTGTAATACATTTTCAACATAAATTATTTAATTTCACTACTAATACGGACTTCAAAATAAAGTTTACACAACAGCCAAACGTTAGCCTTTTTTTATTATTTCCTAACAAGGAGGATTCAATTTTTTCTTAAAAATAATAATTTCATTTTACCCGTTAGGTCTGCCACACGGGCAAAGCTGCGGACTAAAAAATGCTAGTAACCACTTATTATATTTTTAAAACATACAGTTAAAAAAACGTTTATAATTATCTTACAGTACAGGTTTTTTTTCACACTTGTGTAATTACATCTCCCAAAATATTAACAAAACAGCAGTTACTTAACGGTTGGGTTATAAACTTGTTTTCGTTCATTCAATAATATTGTGCTAATTACTTAATACTGTAACCAAAATAACAAAATATGTTAATAATTACAGGTCGTTAAAAATTCTGACTTTCGGCATCACTTAATAATCGCCATATCATACAACAGTATAATCGCCAGTATAAACGCCATAATGAGTGCGTTATCCGTAAAGCATTCTTAATGTACGAACTGTGATATTTCAATTTCCAATGTAAAATAAGTAGTAAAGTCTATACGACCAGCCCCCTAAACAAGTGACAAGCTATTATCGCTTACGAAAGTCTCTTGGCGTGTTTTTGTATGGGTTTGACAATTGACATTTTCGAACGACTAGATCACGTGACTTTTCGTTCAAATAAATCAATCTCATAGAAATAAGAAACCAAGCGATTTCCGGAAACGATAACGTCAGGTAAATTTTATATGATACCCTCCTAACATTAACCTTCTCTGGATACTAATATGTAAAGACTTAAATCAGTCAAAAATATTTTTAATGTTTTTTTTTTAATTTTTTAAGCGAAAAACACAAAAAATGTATTATTTTAAAATTTCCGAGACATTAACGAATTTCTAAATAAATGCTAATTGTATAAAGTTGCCAACCAAAATGACAACAAAAAAAACAACGATTATTGTCACGAGATGTAATCATTAATAAGCCACAATTAAAAATATCACTCCGATAGTAATTACTGCATATCAGGTATGTGATGAGTCCCATATGTGGGTATTGGGATCAATCAATCGGTGATAATTGTATGTGATATTGTGAATTCGCTCAAGATTGGTGGTATGATTGACCTTCTGACAAAAATGTCATTTCTAAAAAAAACGAGATTGTAAAAAAGTTTTGTGTTGTCACTTTGTCGTTGACAATCGCGGTTTGCATAGAAATATGACAGAGGGTTAATGAACCAAACCGCCAATCTTGAGTGAATTCACAATAGTTACAACAATTGACAAAATCTGTAATAATGCATCTTGACGGTAGCGGTCATCAATTCTCTATCAAAAAATGTGTCATTTGCATACAAGCCGCGATTGACAATAAAACCTTGTGTTGTCACTTTGATGTCAACAACACAGTATTTATATTTATAGAAATGACAATTTTTTGGCCGCCAATGACCGCTAACGTTTACATTAGGCGAAAGCAATAAAGAAGAGTTTTTGAAATTTATAGATTTGGCGTGACGCCTTGCTGTGCTTGCTGTGAGCATACTATGTTGTCAAAGATGTACCCGCGCCGATTTTTAGAAGTCGGCATACTCTTCGTTATGTCTATTCTAATATTACTGACGTTAGACGTCGTTGACTGCCATTAAAATATACTTTCTGTTAAAGATTGCTTCTTAATTGACCATAAAATATGAAGGTCCCACCGCAGTACAATTCCCAAATATGCCTTAAAAACCGACTCGCTGTTCGACAGCCACGATTGGCCATCGTCCGCCATCATACCACACAATTCCCCTATTAAAAGGGGCGATTATCTGTAGTTAGACATGAATCATGATAGTCCTGCATTGTACAATCTCTGAAGTTAAAACAGATACAGGTTGGTCGGTTTATGTCAAACCCAACCTGTAGATCACGACTTACATAGAATTGACATATTCCGACCAAATGACGTAGGGCCGTCATCTGGCTCTCTTTCATTTTCCCCAATATACTTGGGGCTTCAATATATATATCCCATAGGGTAAAGTATGTCATGAAACGTTATGTCGGAGCTGGCGGGTTAATAATTTTGTCATTTTCATTCATAACACTTCATTGATAAACATTAAACAAGATAGTTGTAAAATAACGAAAATATAGAAACACGATGAGCGTGTCATGAAATATCCTCTCTCGAGCAGCAGTTTCGTAGAAACGCTAGCGTTTGATTTATATGACTTTATTTCGGCCTCACGCGAAATGTGACACGCATATTCATGAACATATATTTATTTACACATATACGCTTAAGCGTAATATGTATATGAACGTAAAAAAAAAAAAGATATTATACGGGGTGTAACAAAAGTACCATCACTTTAAGGTTTGTATTATGTAAAAAAAGTAGGTCTGCAACTTTGCAGTTTACACTGTAGCTTACAAATTACAATTCACTAAAGAAATGTTCGCTTTCAGCACTTTTATTTTCAAAGTAAACTCTATAATACTTTTTACTTCTTAATACTTCTTACTTATCAAACACACAATATCACACAATAGTATAAACAAAGCAGCGTACATCACGTCGTCTAACCCCATGCTACGTTGAACTTGTGTTATGACAATCAGACAATAATAACGGAGAAATACAGTAATTTTAAGAAAACATTTCGCAATGTTAAAACAGCGTTCAAAAATTATGTAAATCCTCGATAGCAAATTGTTTATTTGTTATCGAGGATTTACATCTTTTTTGGCTGGATTTAAATAATTTAAAAAAATATCGGCCAAGTGCGAGTAGAATTTACGTACGAAGGGTTCCGTACCATATTCGAGCAAACATAGGTAAAAATTGTGTTCTTTGTATGACAGCCCACTTCAATATATTAATTTTATTTAAATTAATACTGATTAGTAGTCTATGTATAACACAACTAAATATTTTGAGTAAATTTCAAGTGCCTGCCATTATTGAAATATCGTGCTAAAAATAAAAAAAATACGTTTGTTGTATGTGCAGCCTGGAGACAGACAGACGGACAGACATCGAAGCCTTATTAATGAATGAGGTCCCGTTTCTACCCTTTGGGTACGAAACCCTAAAAAGCGGAGCTAAATACATTACAACTCGGCTAAAAATCGATATGGAAGTATCGTGTTCACTCATTAATACGATTAACACATGTCTTAATATTATAAATAATAATATATTAAGCCTCTAATAAGCGTATCGTGACAAACAAGTGCTGTTTAGCACGTCCACAACAAAAGAATATATTGTTAACAATCATAATGTTATGTCGTGTTTTAGAGCAAATAATTATTATAACGGGTATAATATGCCCAGGGTACATGGGTATAAAGTTCCCATCTTTCTTAAGCGTCCATGACAGTTGGAAGAACAATAGCTTCATAAAAATATGATTTCTGCTGTAACATTAATATTGAATTAACAATTTTTTATGTGACAAATTCCAATAAAGTCCGGTTGCACGTTATCCGAATTTGAGATCAATAACTAACTGTCAATTACCATACAAAACCTATTAAAAATTTCGGCTAGTAAGCGGGCCCACAATCAATTAATGTATGAGCGGAATGCGCTCTGGTGCGGCCGGGCGTTCGAATTTCGAAAATCAGAAATTCGGAAAATGTGCGGCCGGACCAGTGGCGTCGCTATCTCGGGTGACGTCCTGGGCGAAATGGTGTAGACACCCTAACCCTTACTCAATTTTTTTTTACAAATCTCAAGACGCCACGTCCATAGGCGCCCTTTCCTGTGTTTTATATTACGATTTTCGTGATCGCGAAGTACAGAGATTTCACCACTATCGCGTCTATCTCAGCTGTATGTGTAATTCGAGTACCTAATCTCCCACATTCGGCATACGTGTGCATTTCTAAATGTTAAAATACGGACGATTGGATATAGCTTTTAAGAGTAATGTTACAAATCTGGGTTACAGTAGCCCTCAAAAAAAGAAAAAAACTATGTTATTACTGTAATTTTATTATTTTTTGTTAAAGAAAAAAGTCCTGTGTGTACTGTCATTTTTGGAATAAAATTTTGAATATATAGGGCATGTTAGTTGTTGTAGTTAATTCTGTGTCAGAAATCATTGTTCGAGTTAAACAATTATATTATTCTATTGATATTGAACAGTTGTTTAACTCGAACAATATGTCGCAAGGTGCAGCGTCGCGTCTGGGCGACTTCTTTAATGATATCTTTTCCCCTTATTCATAAAATCTTTTAATTGATCAACATTCGATGTCCCTTTCCATCGTGAAACGTTTTTAATGTTCTATAAAAGGACTGCGAACGTTGATTAATTAAACACTGTTTAAATATATTGAATGTTTAAATGAATAAGGGGGTTAGTGAGGCTTTCAAATATTTTCATGATAATTTCTATGTCTTTCTGTAAAATTTGCTTAGTTTAAACATGAAAAAATTAAGAACGACACAAGAACGTACTTTGTGTTGGTGGTTGTCAAAATTTTAATAATTTTTGTTTAAACTTTAAATGATGGCTTGTGCTTCGTTGTTGTGAGAGTTTGATTTAAGAGTTGAGGCGCAGGAAATAAGAAGTATGATAAATGGCAAAGTCACTTTATCAACTCACGAATTATTGCATTGGCAACGGTTCATAAATTGCAGTCTGTACCTTGTTTAATTGAAGGTTATTTTGGCATAATATCCTGATATTGTGACCTAATTTTTTGATTATTGGCCGTGAAGAAATCGGTGAAATGTCGAAAAAGTATACATCATTTTTTCTTTTTCTGATGCAGTCCTCTCCGACTGCATCAGAAAAAGAAAAAAGAGAGTCTACACAATTTTAAGACACAAGGTAAATTTAACTGAAATCGCATTATAAACTTGACGATGTTATGTCTGAGTCACATAATAACTCGCGTTTTGCAAAGTCGTTAACATTTTCTTTTTATTGTGGGATGTTGTTTTAAATAGCGACCATTATAAATATAATGTCGCAGCGTAATAGCGCAGAAAAAATATGAAGCTCTATATGGTAATGGCGCCAAGACTTAACTCTGCTATGATAATTAGGTGCGATAAAATATGCGTTTAACATTAAAATATTTACGCTAATCTCCCTGTAAGTGCACTCAAATGGAGACTTATTTTAATTTGATACATCTTAGAACGTTTTCTTTTTATAGCGCAGAAGATTGAAGTGAACAAGAAAATGTTACTAAAAACTTTCCGTAAAAATAACAGTCTAGTCTCGATGTAGCTGCAAATTTGGCAAAATTGTAAAGGATGGTACGCACTGTTTGCTAAGCGCTCGTCTTGATGGGGGCACTACCGGACCCCCAGGTATGTCATAATGCCACAATAAAAAATATTAGATCACGATAACCTCTAATTTAAGAAAATATCAAGTTCATAAAAAGTAAATAAATGAGACTTTTTAAATATTTACGACTGCAATATACGCAGCAACAACAATAAAGCTATGGCTTGGCTGGCGGCAGGCTGCAATAAGAAGGACTTTTAAAAAACAAACAAAATGGTTATATGACTTGGCTATCTTCATAGGGTATAAAGGTATCCAAGGCATTTATGTTTTATGTGGACCTACATAGTACTTGCTATAGTCCGTATATTACACTTGGAGAATTTATATGGCGGACATTTCATAAAACGTTTCAAATTGTGCAGAGCACTTTTTATCTTTCTATTATAATATAATAGGTATTAAAATGTCAATAATTATTATAAAATTACTATCTACGACTGGATGGTTTTTCCCTTAAAATACATAAAGTTGCATATTAAGGACGTTACGGAGTTTTTTTCGTTTCTTTTTAAGAATTAAAACAGTAAAGTACCGCTATTTCCCGGACGACAATAATTAAGAAGCCGGAAGGCGGTAGAAAGTGAAGATGCGAAATGCGGCCGCGCTCTTGACATCGAAAATTAGCAATCACCTTGCGATCTTTTATAGTTAATTCATTCTTAATAATCTAACATCATTAAAGAGTATATCTGTCTCTTTTAAGATGGTTTGAAGCTTACGAACTATGAAACTTTGGTTCTGGAAAAATGTCCCTACTCCCTTCATTAGTGGTTTAGTTACTCGATTGTCACTTTTATTGAGTGTAGCACCCGTACCACCGTGACTCCAGATAATACGATCGGTGTTGTGTACGCCAATTTATTTCTGTTACCCCATATACCGAACGAAGTTCGCTGCCTTCCACGGAGGCTAGGACGCTGCCGAGGGTCATGGCCTACAACGGCTATTTATAAACCTAGACCATAGACAATAGTATCATTCGATGAATAGAATCATTTGTGAAACTAAAATTGCCATACTAAAAATTTACATGATCGCTATCGAGTATCGATAAATACTATTGCTTCAAAATTATGTTAGACCTACTGGTAGGGGTATAACTTACGACTTGAACGCTGTTGCAGTGAAAACTGGCCAGCGTTAATTGGCGTTGATAATGATGATGAATCGATGAATTCTTAATGATTAATGGCCAGTAAGATAAGACTACCTACATAATTCCTGGCAAAAGCATAAAGTACCCGATGCATTTGTTAAAATTAATCCTTCTTAGTATGAGGTCTTCTCGGTAAAGCCAATAGATTTTAAGTAACGGTGACTGAACAATGCTGGTGACAAACGGACGGGTCATAGACCCTAGCGGTTATTCCTCACATTTAGCGTGTATCGCCATGCGTTGTGACAAACAAACATACTTTCATCAAATTAACCTATATTTAAACATATATTCAACTTTCAAAGGCAAATCATTCAGTAATATAATTATTATTATTGACATTTTAAGAATTAATACAGAATGTCTAGAATTCCACTCATGGTATTTCATCTAGTCCAATGTTTGTAAATGTTTTTAATTGAGGTGAGAGGGCGCCCGCCGCGCTAAAGAAAAATCGCCCAGGGCGTTGGTATGGCTAACGCCGGCACTTGTATTGGGTGCAAAAGTTGGATTATTTTTTTGAATTGCAATTTTTTTTTAGTTTGAAAAAACTACTCATCAAGAATAAGGGTGACCTTGATTTTGGGCGGGTTCAGGACATTTATTCGGCAAGGTTCTGTTTGCCATTTTTATTTCTTCTGTAGTTAGTGTGTGGTCTCACTTTATTTTAAATGTTAAGTAACATTTATTTATTCAACACTTTAACCTACATTTTAAATTGATAACATTTTGTCACATTAAAAATTCAAACACTCATTAACATAAACCAATTTCCTTTGTAGACTGTACGTTATAAATTAAATCATTAATTCTTTCTTCTGGTTTGACAAGTTTTAACATTTTCAACCGTTAAAATAAAACCGTTTAAACCTAAATAGTTTGATGTCATTAATAATTAAAAGAAAAGATAAATGTTAACAGAAAACCCGGCTGCAGGAACCATTGCAATTAAAACAGCAAATTATGTATATTTCTAGAATGGTTTTTTAAAGACCTTCATTTTGATACCCTACTCGACCTAAATGGACGGAAAAAATTTTTCTAAACCTCACAATTTTGACTTCAAAATCCGTCATATCGATTTTTATTTTTTTTAATATACCTAGTGTGACTTGCGTTATTATAGCGAATCTAACGATACCTCATACGTTAAAATCCATCAAGCCGATGAGGCTGCAGGGCGTGCAACACAATTATATACCAACATAACTCTAGCGCAGTCGGGTAAAAATTAACGACTTCGACATGAAATTTTATTTCATCGTTTACTAGACACATACAGTATATTGTCGGTCTTTACCGTAGTCTATACCATAGACATTAGACATAAAATCTTTAACACCATAGACTATAAAGTAGAAGAATAGTTTTGTACGTGTCTAGAATATAATTTGATTTGCAACATCGAATAGTTACACGTGCGATTTAACAGAAAAATAATTTGTTGAAATACGTGACTCTACGCGAATTTTTTGGTCGCGTATGTAATTTTTTTTTTTGGATGGCTAGAGAATACATGGTTGGCATGGCGCATAGGGAAAGAAGTAGTTTCCCTACTCCTAACGTGCGGCGAAAAAATATACCTGTTTTTGCAGTTCTTACTTCGCGTCTCAAAACCTTTTTTATTTATACGACCCATGTTTTTGCATCTGCATATTGATGCACTTATGACATATAGTGCTTTTGGTCTGGCGGACGGCGCGTTACCTATCCATCATTAACCCTCTGACTAAAATTTGTTACACCTATACAAACCGCAAAAGCCAACAACAAAGTTGGCTAGATAAAAGTTTATTGTGAATTTGTACAGACATATATTTTTTACAGAGGGTTAATGACCGCTACCACCTAGATTGACCGAAACCCCCTTATTCGTTCAAACAGTGTTTAACTACAAGGCTAGCTGTCCCTTTCTGACGTGTGACGTTTCCAATGTTATAGAAAAGGACTGCCAATCTTGATTAGTTAAACACTGTTAATTTTTTTTATAAATAAGGGGGTGAGTATATATAACTATAGATGCTTCAATTTTTTTTTATGATATTTGCCGGTCTTTATGAGGCAATAGGGATAGGGGGTTAGGGAAGTTGGGCCACCGGTAAACTCATCAAAACACATCACAACGCCGTTACATGCCAGTTTTCTGTGGGGCCGTGGTATCACTGAGCCATGATCCATTCGTGCCGAATGGATCATGGCTCTCCCACGGCAATGAGCATCCGTACTATGTACTTGAGAAAATGTTTCATTGGTATAAGCCACCACCGGGGTTCGAACCTGCACCCTCTCGAGTGCGAACGAAAGGTCTTACCCACTAGGCTACGGACGCTCTATAACGATATCTCTTAGAACCACCATAGACTAATTATTTTATTTCTCTATGGAACCACGTAAGTTCAAATACACTAAACATAAGACCACCCGTCACGCGATTAGATAAAGACGTTTTACAAAGTCTAGCCTTGTTCCTGTCTAGAATCAAGATCTGTTGTTATGTTGTTCCCATCTAGATACGGTTGCCACGGGAGATTTGCCCAGACACAGACTATTTTAAGTCGTAGACTTGTGGTTGTTCGATTTAAGAATTTTCTAACGTGAGACAAAACAACTCTACAAATCAATTTCACTTATATTGGGTGAAAGTCTGATTTTTTTATGTTTGTCTATTAATCGCGCAGAAAGTACTGAAAGGATTTTGACGAATTTTGCTATTATATTTAGATAGGATACAACTGACTTCGATGACAGGATTGTCGTGGGATAAATCACGTCTCCCGAATATGTTTTTTAAAACAGCGTATAAAAGCCTACAGCACTAAAATATGCACCAATTTTCTTTATTCTATATACCTAGACTCTTTAAATATACTTTAGGAACTTTTTGTAAGTCTTCAAGGGGATTTGAAAATGGTTTAGTTAATTCACAAACCAAGACTTGCAGGACAACGTCTGTCGGGTCCGCTAGTAAAAAATAATGTATCCATTGACAATTTTTAGCATAATAATCTTCAAGCAGGCATTAAAATTCCAATAGTTTCGATACGTTTGTCATTCGTGCTGACCACTGGCGCATGCTCGACGTCCTATCTGACAGAAAAAAAAACTAGCACGTAATTTATATATCGTAAGCAATACATCTATATACCCGCAAACAGTTGTCATGTGTAAGCAAATATCGCATGTCAACAACATATTTTATTTTAAATTGTAAATTTATGTACGTCTGCGAATTTTCAATGCGAGCTTGTCATAGTTTTTACAAGAGTTTTATCACGAATCTTCACTTTTACAGTGTCAATGTCATTCAGTTTCATTTTTTATTGAATTAAAATATTCATACTAATACTTAAAATTAGAAAGTGTGTTCGTTGTGCGTTTTGAATTTTAGTTCGATATTTTTTTCGATATTTAATTCCGCGCCTGCAATGTCCCTGAAAAACCCTAAACCCTAAAATGAATAATAAAGATATGACAAAAATTAATTTCTACAAGAGGTGATGTAGAGATTAAATAGAAATTATTTTCCTATCTACTTTAGAGCCTCTAACCCAGGGATTGGGTAAAAGTAACATTGTATCTATAATTTATATATCAATGACCATCGTAAAAAGCTTGTTAACTTCGTTGTGACAGTTTTTGTTTGCAAGAAAAATAAGAGGTGAGGCAACCTGACGACCATAAAAGTATGTGTCACTAGTTATACGGTACTAAGCGGTATACAGGATAGAAAATACCTGTACAGCCTTATGGCTATTTATAGGAGACATCAAGTGAAACAAAGTAAAAGTTGAATTAATTAATACTTGTCGGTTTGTGGGTATCGATAATTTTTTATATTTTTAATAGTAGCTAACAATTTCAATCCCAAAAAAAATTTTTGAGTTGTTCTTTCCATCCAAAAACGCACAGAATTTAGTGCTAGAGAAATTAGTAAAGAGTAATCATCTTTTCTTGGCTAAGGAAGCAACATAATTATACATAAGGATGAATAAAATATTCGGTAATTGCTATATATGTAAGACCGTGCCTTTATTGGGAGTCCTTCATATTAAATGCTTCTAACAAAAAAAACTTCCGTAAAAAGAGTCATGAGAACTTAGCAAGAAAACGTGAGCAAAAAGCAAATTAGCAATTTTGTCCGTGAAATTTTATAATTGTGTTTATTTAACTAGTGCTACCAACCTTCAAAATAATGTTTTATTTATCTAGTGTTACCAACCAACATTATGTTTTACTTACCATCGAAGAAATCCATTCGAAGGCAGATTGATAGACCCACGTCATTTGGTCGGATTTTGTCTAATTCATGTTATGGGGTCGGTCGGAATCAACCACCCCAGCCCAATCGTTGGTGCCGAGTTCGACAGTCAAGAACGCGCTATAGCTATGAACTATTTGCTGCAGACTAGAATTGAGATAACATGACCAAATTCTCTAACTCTACTATCTGCAAACCTAAACAGGTCGTAAATTGCACATAAATTGCTCTTTCATTCGGTTTGGTACATTTTGTTAAAAAAATTAATAGTTTTGATAAATTTTGAAGTCATTATGCAAATTTATTAGTTATTCACAAGAAAAATATCAAACTGAATTGCTCTTTGCAATATTGCGAAGTACCCATTTTAGGGCTACAGAGCTTGATCAGAACATTGCATTGTAGAGTATGAAGATTTCGATGTTTTAGAATATGTAATGTATGTGTATGTAAAATATAATTTTTACTATAGGTCGTCATGTGGTCGAAATTCGACCATAAATATTTAAATCCATCGTGTAGAGGAGCTACAAAAATCTATAATCTATTTTCAATTCAATCACAGACTTTATTTTGGCATATAGGTTTCATCACCAGGCCATTAAATGTAAAAAAAATCACAGACGTCGAGCATAAACAAAATAATATTTCGTATATTATGATCGTGTCATATCAAAAAATTGTATTGTAGTGTGCGTACCGTTCTATTTATTAAAAATATGCAAGGTTAAAGCATAATTTATTATGATATTGGTATTCCAAGTTCCTCCTCCACTCTAACTATAACTGGAAGAACTTTCATGCTTTTACACCTACGCGTCTTTCGTAAAAAAGAGTACAAAGTTTTTCGCGCATTAATATATAGGGTTTAATTTAAAAATAACGCAATTTATTTAAAACGAGTCACGTTTATTGAAAAACATGATCAATTAAAGTGTTTGTGTTCAAATCATCCTATGTCCAAATATTTCGAAATTTGGTTCCATTACGAAAAATATAAACATCAGTAACATAATTTAACATTACAGTCGTATTAACCAAACTGTCATAACTCCAAAGTTGAGAGACAAGTCCTAAAAGTTACTAAACCATAGTCTCCCTATTCAATTGTAATGTAACTTGAATTAGGTACAAAGAGCCAACCAGTGAAATGGTTTAGAAAATGAAATCATTGCAATTTGGTCCATGAATACATCGCGTGCGCAAAAAAGTACAAGGGAAAGTTTGCTAAGTAGAGAACACTTAGGCCATATCATTTCCAGGGCGTATAATGGTAATAGTAAAAACCGGCCAAGTGCGTTCAACTCGCACACAGAGGGTTCCGTATCAACGGAGAGCAAAAAATTGAGAACATGTGTTTTTGAGAGTTAAACAGCTTTAACAGTTCAAGAAATGTCGCCAACAAGAAATGACGACCAGCAGCGACTTCCCAGCCACAGTTTGTTTGTCCTCAGTGGCTTTACTATGAGTTTGAAACAATACTACGTAAATTATTAGTTTGACATTATTAGTTCCGCAAGTGACCGCTAGAGGCACTGTTAAATTTTGCCATACTAAAAATTTGCGTAGTCGCTACCGAGTATCGACAAAGTTTATTGCTTTAAACTCATGGTAAAGCCACTAGGGACAGACAGACATACATCAAAGTCTTGGTAAAAGATAGTCCTGTTCCTACCCGTTGGGTACGGAACCCTTAAACTACGTATACGTAACGATGTTCTGTTACATTCTGTATAGAGAAATTAGTGTCTGTCACCTGCTAAGCAGGTGGTAAACTTACAAAATGTCTAGTTTCGCGCACTGATTCTTTATTGGAAAACAATCAGAAATGTTTAACGAAATTATTGAGTGGAAACAATAAAGCTATATTATTATAGTTCGTGGTCTGTTTCCTGTTTATATAGACCGTTATAATTCGAAGACTAAATTTTTTTTATGATATTTAGGAGGCAAGCGAGCAGACGGGTTACCTGAAGGAAAGCAACTGCCGTCGCCCATGAATACTCGTGATATCCTAAGTGCGTTGCGGGCCATTTATGAGGGAATAAGGAATGAATAGAGATAGGAGATTAGGGAAGTCGGGCCACCGGTAAACTCACTCACTGAACGAAATACAGCACAATGCCGTTTCACGCCAGTTTTCTGTATAGCCGTGGTATCACTCCGGTCGAGCTGGCTCATTCGTGCCGAAGCATGGCTCATGGCAAAATTTTTGTTAGCTATAGAGCCACAACAAAACATCGGCGGGTTCGGTCGACCAACGTTGGCAGAAAATTAACCTATAGCCTAGTTAATAAAGTAGCATTTAATTTGAATTTTTGCCAGTCGCGGTCACGTGTTGCGTCTTCTCGCTCAAGATTGGCAGTATGGTTAATTAATCCTCTGTCAAATTTCTATACAAACCGCGATTGTCAACAACAAAGTGACAACATAAAGTGTTTACAATCGCGTTTTGTATAGAAATGACAAAGGGGTTACTGAACCATATCGCCAATCTTGAGCGAATGCTTAATAGCTTTGGAATAAGATATCTATATTCTGTGCTTCTGGGATATTCAAGGCCTGTTTTACCATTTACTGATAAGTATCGGATAGCCTATTTACAAGTTTTCTAGACAGATATTGTATGGAAAATCTGTCAAAAAGTCGTAGACATCAGAAACTTTATCGGTAAGCGGTGAAACAGGTCCTAAATCTTTTGGACCCTGTATTAAGATACAATAATTTACCCGCAAGGCAAAAAACAATATCCAGTCAAGTCAAAGAAGCATGGAAAGAAGCATGATGAAAATCAGGAAAACACAAAAAATACAACACAAAATAATTCGAGACATGACAGAAGTTACAGATGCCGTCAACTATGCCAAAAAATTAAAATGGCAATAGGCAGGCCATGTAACCAGACTGACTGATGAAAGATGGACCAGACGGACAAAATTATGGCCAGGTCTAGCTGGCTACAGGAAGAGAGGCAGACCATAAGCAAGGTGGTGAAACAGAAGTGTATGGCAATCTCTGGAAGAGGCCTTCACCTGAGAAGGGAATATAAAGGGATATATATATATATTAATTAGACCGATTTGACTTAATTTATATTATAATTCTATTTTGTCATTTGGACCTGACGACTGTTGCATTTAACTGGATTATATAACTTTAAATCATGAATAACTAGTCTAAAATTTAACATTGTCTAATGAATGATGATTAGTGATGTAATTTGTCTGAACATAATTGTAAATGCAAGAAATAAAAGGCTTTTTTATTTTATTTATTTATTAAGATACAAATTAGATTGTCATACTTCGTACATAATAATGACAACATAATTATTGTACCATAAATAATTCTGGAATTTATAACTCTTTGAGGTTACCAAATATTTTTCCATGTGTGATACTCGTATAACGTATTACCTTTTACTTCAGTCATAGAGAAATAATTTGTCTATGCTTCAGTTGAATTATCATACTTTTCTCCCGTAAAAAATTATGTTAAGAACAAAATACCCCAGAATAGTAAGAATATGAACCCATAGCCGTAAGTGGATTAAATATTTATACAATCGGGCACATGGGCAGTGGGAAAACACCCACGACGCGTCACTCGTCACCCGGGGCCAATGAACTCTTCTCATAGACACATAGACAATAACTCACGCGGATTTCTGCATCATTGCATTTGCCTGCCTTCAAGACGTAGTGGTGTGAAAAAATATAATGTCATACGTGGGTAGAGGCTAGAGCATAGAGTTTTATGAACTCTATGAATTGAACTTATGAATTCATACTCTACCAGAGTATGAATTTTGAGTAGCTCTTATGCATCCACCCAATTTTGGCGGTAGCGGTCATTGAGCCTCTGTCAAAAAAATTGTGATTTCTATACCACCCGTGATTGACTGTAAAGACTTGTTCTGTCACTTTGTTGTTGGCAACGATGGTTTGTATAGAAAAGACAATGTTTTTTTGACCATTATTGACCGCTACTGCTAAGATTGAGCGAAACTGGCGAAATCATTATAAAATGTATTCCTATTTCCTACATATCCTATACCTGTGCTAGACATTAGAGTTGAAAGGAACTCTTTGGTAGAGTATGAAGTTTAAGTAGCTTGATATAGCATATAGCGTGCTCCAGAGTAACTTTTTTAATGATATTAAGTGGACAAGCGAGCGAGAGTTTACCTGATGGAAAGGAACTGCCGTCGCCCATGGACACTCGTGACATCCGAAGTGTCGCAGGGCGTTGCCGGCCTTTATGAGGGAATAGGAAGTGGAAATAGAGGTAGGTGGTTTACGGAAGTTGGGTCACCTGTAAACTCAGTCACTGAACGAAACACAGCACAACGCCGATTCACGCCAGCTAGATGTTCAAAAAGATTAAAATTTTTTACTTATAGTCTGAGGTTGAGTATTCCATATTTGTATTAGTGTTTCATTAATACGGTGTTTGCTACTTAAACTTAAGGCAAGCACACGCTTATAAGCGATTTATTATTTTAATTACATATTATTGTACATTTATTAATTCTATTAAAGTTCTTCTAGGTGACACTAGTTTCACCTAATGAACACCACAAATGGCGATATTTTTTCCCGCGTCCAGTTCCATTCACAGCACGTTGTCATGTCAGTGGAACGAATGCTTTCTCAGAACGTGGCAGAATGCTCAAGAATTTTCTACAATCAAGTTATAACTTATAAATATAGAATGTTTTTTTTTCAGAGATAACAAGCAAGGATTTTAAAACTCCTTTATAAAAAAACGATATCTCTGGACTAGGGATTTCATGATAATTCTACGAGAATTCTTAATTTGATCTCAATTTTCTGTCCTGTCAGAGAATTTTGCCTGCAACGTGAGCATCTCCGGCAGTCAACTCGTTAAGTGTAAGATTTCCGGAACATTAGCTTTTGACCCAAATATTAAACGAGTTCTGCGCCCAATATGTGACGCCCACATTCGTTTTGCTTATTTTAAGTTTGATTTCATTTATGGAACGAATAAGCAGACGGAGCGTATGATGTAAAGGGTAGTATGTCTGTTTGTCTAATTAGAGTTTCGGACCCAATGGGTTAAAACGGGACCCTATAATTTATACTTCGATCTATGTCTGTCCACCTGTCTGTCTCGGTGCTGTGATGTGTCTCAAGAACGGTAATAGCTTGAGAGTTTAAATTTTCACAGAACATGATTTTTTAATATGAGCTTTGATCGGCGGGCTTAAAAAGTTTGATTATATGGGCTTCCGCGATGATCGTTCCGAATAGCGAACATCGGCGATTATGTAGAGTCAGCATTACACATTCGAAAACGTTACGAATATAATTTTTCCGTGGAGAGCTTCGGCACGAATGGGCCAGCTCGATGCTGTGATACCACGGCCTCAGAGAAAGCTGGCGTGAAACGGCGTTGTGCTGTGTTTTGTTCAGTGAGTGAGTTTACCGGTAGCCCTACTTCCTTAATCCTCCTATCCCTATTCCCAGTCCCTATTCCCTCACAAAGGCCGGCAACGCACTTGCGACTCTTCGGATGTTACGAGTGTCCATGGGCGACGGTAGTTGCTTTCCATCAGGTAACCCGTCTGCTCAGTTGCCCCCTTAATAAAAAAATGTAGTTTAAAATTTATTACGCCTACAATTCAGTGGGAACTGCTCTCATTTTTAGCTCTGAATGTAAGAACTTCCCACGTGTTCAACAATGACTCATACGTAAGGGTTTTTACTTTCTTAGCGGAATGCTTGACGACCCCTGTAGCTCAGTTGGTAAGCGCGTTGGTTAGCTTAAGCCGGGGGTCGCGGGTTCGAATCCCGCCGACGGAGCAAAAAGTTTTTCAATGTTCCTGGGTCTGGATGT